>CM068373.1:319484267-319729267 GCA_034769895.1 Magicicada septendecula | reverse complement strand
GTGTGTGTGTGTGTGTGTGTGTGTGTGTGTGTGTGTGTGTGTGTGTGTGCAATTGTAATCCTTTTTTACGACAGGCAAGATCTAAGTCACACAGTAGACACCTACCCAATGTATTATTATTCTAAAAATTTTTTAAGAAAAACGTAATAGGATAAAACAACTTACGTAGAACAATTATGAAAATACAAATTTTATTACACTTAAATCACATTATTATCACAGACGCGAGTAAATGCTATAGAAAGGCGTCCTTTACACAGCGGCAAATGGCGCTAAATGTTCTGCACATTAAAGAGTCCTCGGAGATCAACACCGACTGCCACACGACAACCATTGTACACTTGTCACTTTAGCACTCCTCGTTGTACACTTGTCACTTTGGCGCTCCCCGTTGTAGCGATTCCTACGTATCTCCATAATAATTCAGCAGGTCTGCGTACACCGCTCGACTGTCCATTTCGAATACAAACGGCGCGAAGGCGAACACCACTATCTCGATGGAAGAAACTATAACCAGTCCGAATATAACAAAGCACAGTATAAATCCGGCTACCATTGTCGTTCGACGTTGTACCAATATCGGCACTAAACTATCGCAGTGAGCGGGAACAGTTGGTACTGGGAGTAGAAGAATGTCGCCCGACGGCTGACCGCAACTCGGCCTGTTTTACCGCTATGTCCTCCCACCACAGATTGCGCTTGTTTACGAACTGCAGTGAAATCATACGCCGAACTCCGTTTTAAAGCAAACTGTGTGAACACGCTGACTTTCACTGACACCGGGATATCGTCACATGTGAACGCGATAAATTTAG
This sequence comes from Magicicada septendecula, assembly GCA_034769895.1. NCBI lineage: Eukaryota > Metazoa > Arthropoda > Insecta > Hemiptera > Cicadidae > Magicicada > Magicicada septendecula. The sequence continues at coordinate 319,728,452 of CM068373.1, read as the reverse complement.
TACAGCGCACGCATCAGACTTGTTGAACTTGATCTCTGACCCGTTCCGTTGATAACCTTATATTGATTCACAGTCATGTTACCGGTACGTGGAATGATACTGTATCAATGCATGTCACACACTTGTATTCACAACGGTTATATTTTTGGTTTATTTTTTGTAACAATTAGACAACAATATAAAATACAACAAAAATAGAGATATGATAATGTAATAAAAATACAACACATTAAGTAACACAAACTCAATTTCATATTCTCAGTCAGATCTATATACATAAAACTCAAAGTCTGAGGATTTATGGGTACTGAATACACCGTTACACCGACTGCCACCAAATTTTCCACAGGTTACCTTTGACACAAGGCGAAAAATACTGTCTAACTTGGAATTTGATATTTTGCCCCGTTCGCACCATTTAGGCCCTTTTAATTATGCCTTTTCGTTGACGGGTATAAAGATGTCAACAACACCATGGAGACCAGAATTATTTACCAAAGTAACAAGTAAATAAAAAATGATATTTAGCGGCATCCGAACTGTACCTTTATCCGTTCCCGCAGGTTTTTAATATTTTGAAGTTATACTTCTTCAGGCGCGTTGAGGGTGAAATTTTAGTATGTAACGAAATGCGCGCGCACCATGCAACGGAAACAGGATGATTAACAGGATGAAGTTAATCAAACAATCAAAACATTTCGGTCGCGGCCCCGATGGACCTGCTGGTGCTGATCGTGAATGGATATATAGTTAAATAACTTTATATACATTGAGCTGTGAAATATTTTTCGGTGACAAAAATTGTGTAACCAAATTTTAGTAAGTGTTTAAAAATATTTGAGGTTAATTTTTATTATGATGTGTGAAAATAATCATGGAACTGTTGGGTCGTGAGTGTCTATTTTTATTCAAACCTGAGAAGTTGCTATATAAAACAAATCATTACACCACGTACAACAAGTTTCTATACACTTTGTAAAAGGCTATAAATGTCAAATATTTAATTTTTGCATTCATAAAATACAAAACTTTGTTATACATTTATTATTTCAATCTTTTTAATAACAGTAGATATTATGAAATAATATCTATCAGTTTGTGAATTTTAATGGTACAAAATACGTAAGTATGGAGTCTTTATTTGTTTCTATTCATAAACAAAGGTCCTTACTGTAATCAGTTTTATGCAAAATACACTCTTTGACATCTTTTAATGCAATATAGGCTAGTCATTTTATATGGGTTTCAAGTGGTTCTTCCAATTTTTTTTCATTAAATTAGACCAACATAAAATTCCACAATAACCAATTACTAATAATTAATCATTTGCATATTGATAGAAACTTGCACATTGGTTTTTATTGCATTAGGTTGAAGTGAGGATTTTAATGTACTTCTTTCATTATAAATTAGATTTACTTAAGTTCGTCTGTGTAAGGTAATAATGTACTGTAAATAGGAACTAGGTTATAATTTCGGTCCAATAAATTGAGAACAAGAAAGGAAACTGAATAACAATTATGCTTTTAAAAGGTGAACAGGAAAATCGCCATTGAACATATCAACTTTCTTTCTTACGAAATAATGGAAACTGCATAAGAATTATACTGGAAGAGAATGGTAATAGGGAATCATGATTCAGCATGGTCTCAGGTTCAAAAGTACAGCCGTTTTTTGTACACTAACTACGGAAATTTTTGTTAAAAAGTAGGTTTCTTCTAGTACCAACTAATCATTTATTTTTCGTAAGTATTAATTTCAAAAGTTTTTATATTAATGAATAAAAGTTTCGATAAGTATTCTATCATTATGTTTACTTTAATCCAATAATCTAATATATATTTCTATATTTTAAATTATAGATCACACTTAATTATTTAGAAGCCTATCGAAAAGTAAATCCATTGCTGTAATACACTATTCGTAAGTATTTTGAGATATTTGAAAAAAATTAATTTTTCCCTACTAAAATATTATAATATTGAATTTACATTAATTCGATTAATTAAATTTTTATCTTTTAGTGTATAATAGTCATATTAATTTTATTTTATGCATATATATTGTAACTGTGGTCGTTGTTTATACGTTGTTATTTATTTATTGAACCACTTAAACACTATACAATAAGATATATATTATATTATATTATATATATTATATTATGTATTATATTACATATTATATACAAAAAGAAGTATAACTTCTTAACACACCCATAAGTACACGCACCCAAAAATGTTTTTACTATGCGATTGTATCGATATGTTTTGTAATTTTGTATACAGATAGTCCATATATTTTGTAATTGTCTGAAACGATTATAAAATTTATGTTTATACGAATTTTGATGATGCAATGAATAAGTAATGAAATATGCTAAATACTACTAGTTGTCAACATCACCACGGAGACCAGAATTAATTACCATAGTAACAAGTCAATAAACAAAACCTATTTAGCGGCATTGATCCATTCCTGCAGTATATTTTTGATGTTTTGTATAATACGTATACGATTATATCGATATATTACGATGTGGAAAAGAAGAAGTGTACTAATTGTAAATTGTCCTATTACTTAATGCAAAGCGAAAATACGTGTTGTTGTCATTTGTGAGGTTAGGTGACAACGGTTTTTGGTTTTTTAGTTTACTGCTGAAATAAATAAAAGCCATGGTTGAGGAAAACATATCGTTTAATGTGTTATACAATGCTTCTTACACAGTAACACTTAAAATAAAGAATTTAGCGTTTTTGATTTAACAGGTACTTTATAAATATCTCCAAAGGCTTTATAAACTAGTACTTTTAATTCTCCAAAGGCTGTTGCACCAACATAATAATTTAGTACAAATTAAAATAATACAAGTGTTGAAAACAGCTTTGGAGAGAATTTCACTAATCAGTACAAAATTGTTATACGAGCTGACAGAACGCCATATCGACATAGAAAATAAAAATTATATTAAAATACTTATAAAAAGTCCAATATTCGCGTGAAAAGCCGCGGGTAACAGCTAGTGAAATATAAACATGATCTTAAACATGTACATTAAACAGCTCACGAAACAAATAAATACATCCCCTCAAAACACCTAACATATAACCTAAATAGAAACGGTATATATGAAATAGAATATCCTCAGTCCTTGTTTGAGGCAATTTCGTAGTGACACAGTGTGTCTTATAATCCAAGCAACGACGTTGTGAATAAGTTGCATAAGTTCAACCTTATGTGCGGGCCATTAGGCGAACCATTAAATCAGCAAGTAAAGGAACACGCCTAAAATTCTACAAGGAGATGGCTCTTCCAACACTTCTTTATGGGCCTGAGAATTGGACTTTAACGAAAGGCCAGGCCAGTCGCATCGAAGCGGCTGAAATTAGATTTCTCAGGCACGTGGCAGGGTATACTCTCCATGAACATAGAAGAAACACAGATATACGGCAAGAACTGAATATTATGAGTATACTCGACAGGATCGCCCAGTATCGGTTGAATTGGTGGGAACACCTTTGCCGGATGGATGACTTCCGCATCCACAAACAACTCTGGAACTATAAGCTGAGGGGACGGAGAGGTGTGGGACGTCCGAGGAAGCACTGGAGTGATCAGCTCTAATCTTTGCCTATTTGAGACCGGAGCAAACCATTTTTGGTTTAAACCTTGAGGATGATGATGATGATAAATATCCTTAGTGCAATAAAGTATACGTGGTCAAGACAGGAAAATCGATTATATATTTATTGATACCTTCACAAGAAATCTTTACTCAAGCTAACAATATATAAAGCAGACTAACATTATATGCCATTAACACAAAACGCCCATTTCCACATATAAACAGGGATAAACTCATTAAATCAATAGCAAATGTGAAAAAGTGGACATGTTAGAAGACAGTACTGTAACAAACAAAAAAATCATAAAAACAACAAACTAATAAGTAAACAGACGCAAACAAACACCAATCACATTATGTTTTTGATACAAGAATAAAATTAATAATTTCATAGTAATAATTTGCAATACCAGCCCCAAGACGGGCGCGCGCGACTACACACACACAAGAAAAGGAGATAGAGCTTGCCAAGCAATGAGGAATAGGGTAGTATCAGTCCTGGAAAGAGTATTTAATTAACGATTTATTATCAATATAATAATTCTTCACAAACAGTGAAACAACGTGCAGTGAAAATGTGAGACATTGAAACACAGACATCGTAATCGATTATATATAAATTAATAATTAAATTCGTGGGTAAAATTTCAACATTGTTTCGTATAAAATAACATGCCAAAGTTAAAATTTCCTCACCAGGCTCATCACGATGTTTACCACTACAATCGCACTTTTCTAACTACAACTTTCTCGACTAACCAGTCTGTAAGGACCACATTGTTTACATACATTATGTCGATCGTCAACTTACCTTTCTTGTAGTTCGGAATTTTATTTCTCGTTCGTTGGTCTCTGACTGCTATTTCCTGTTTTTCCCCACGTTGCTTGTCAACAAGTGCCTCTGCATTACTGATTATACCATTACGTGCTTCCTGTCGCTCGATCAGAATTTACGACGGAGTTATTTTTATTGCCCAGAACCTGTTCTTGTTCATACCTGTTTTATAGCGTTCCCATCTCAGTGAATCAAAATTTTTGGCTAAAGCTTGATAGACTGACTTGAGCCCAGTACTTTTAAGTTACCTACAGGCGGACTGTTCACAATACACGTGTATCATGCACTCCATGCTCAACGCTCTGGGTCATTTTGGATACTTCGATACGTTACAGCTGCTGCTGCTGATGTTACTAATTTTGCTACTACTACTACTACTACTACTACTACTACTACTACTACTACTACTACTACTACTACTACTACTACTACTGGTGCTGCTGCTGCTGCTGCTGCTATTCCTACTGCTACTACTACTACTACTACTACTGCTGCTGCTGCTGCTACTACTACTACTGCTGCTGCTGCTGCTACTACTACTACTACTACTACTACTACTACTACGGCTGCTGCTACTACTACTACTACTACTACTACTACTACTAATAATAATAATAATAATAATATTTCGATGCAACATGCATTCGTAAAACCAATGTGTATTGACATCCACATATGCGGTGGGGTATGTTTGTGTATGTACGTACACTGTTCCTTTACCTGGTGCCTTAGCAACTGATTCAAAATTAAATGATTTTCGAATAAATATTAAACGAAAGACACTCATAATTCAGTATTTAAAATATACATAATAAATGCAAAAATTTGGAATAAATTATTCGTGCATCCTACAAGCCTTTGCAGTACACTTATTTAAAAAAAAAAAAAAATTAAAATAGGCAGTCATTGAGGACTGCCGACAGAAGTGAAAACTTAAAACTATGAAATAACAGTGGTTTTTTTGGATATTCAAATTAATTGTAGTATCAAAAATTAAAATTTTTTGTAAATTAAAATCTTTAACATCAGTCTGGTTTTCACATCTATCGGCACTCCGAGCAACAATTATATACATTTTTATATGGTTTACTTATTAATCAAAACATATGATGGGCTGCGCAAGCCCAGTACAAAACATAAATACAACTTAATTGACATAATCCAAAATTTCGATAATATAAGCTAATAAAAAATAATTTTGAATTAGTAACCATATTTTCAAAATTCAACACACAAATCTAAAATTATTATAAAATTTTATAGAATTTTTAATTTTAAAATCCGCGGCAAAAATACTATCGAACAACTAGAAATTTGTTTTACCATGCTAGTAAGATAACTCCTAAGCCACTATGAAATACTCATTGAATGATGTATGGCAGAGGTCAAATATCAAAAATAAAAAATAAATAATATCAAATTTTTAAACGGAAATATTGATACGAATATTGGAAATATTTGAAAATACATGCTTTGTTTATGTTATTCATTTTTCTATATAAAAATATTAACATATTTAGTACTCACTTTTGTACTGCACAGTGATCCTACATTTGAACATTTAAAATAATGATCAAACTAAAACACAATTTAAACAATGCACAGTATACATACATTAAACTTTCCACGTAGTCAATTTAACTTTACTTATATACATATACACAGCACTAATGTTACAATCTTACAATAATAAAAAAACTATTAAAAATACATACTTCGACATTAGACATGACGAAAAACCAGCCAGACGGACAAATAACAATTATGTAAATATCATATAATATAGTATAAGTAATTAATAAGAATAAAAAATAATGTAAAATAGATCGTAAGTATTGCGTTAATTGTTAATACGGAAAGCCGAAATCGCGCTAGGGATCGAACACGCGATAGCAAATTCGGCAGCGTAAGAAACTCCAAAATAAAGTACGTAAACGATAAAAGTGTGTTAAATAGTGTAAATAGTATTACAATTGTATAATATAATTGTAGTATAATAGTATTACACACAAGTATAATCTATACTTTCACTGCTGGCCACGCGCAACACGTCATACTTATAGCTACAGATATACTGTTAGCATTTGCATGTCGGTGACGCGAACTCATAAGATTTTACCCATCCAAAAATCGCGCTAGGGATCGAACACGCGATAGCAAATTCGGCAGTGTAAGAAACTCCAAAATAAAGTACGTAAACGATAAAAGTGTGTTAAATAGTATAAATAATAGTATTACACACAAGTATAATCTATACTTTCACTGCTGGCCACGCGCAACACGTCATACTTATAGCTACAGACATACTGTTAACATTAGCATGCCGACATTATCATGCTGGCAATAGCATGTCGGTGACGCGAACTCATAAGATTTTACCCATCCAAAAATCGCCCAACGTGCCTATAGAAGTTTTCACTTCAAAAATGATCATAGTATTATTTTTGGTCTTAATTTGCATCGTTAAGGTGACTAATTACATTAAACATTCAGTAAAGGGGAAATCTGGGTGCACCTTCTAACTTATACTGTAGCAGTTAATGTGCACTGTTATACAGTTACGCATATTTTAACTTAATTCAGCGTGTAATATAAAAAATATTGAATAAAATAAACTTTTATTAGGACGAGCGAAGTGAGTCCTACTACTAGGCAACAATTGGTACATTTTTATGGTACACTTTACGGAAAAACTACTGAACCTATAGACTTGAAATTGAACATAATTATTCATATTCATGTCTACATGTGTCATCAATCATTACTTTTTATAAAAAATTAATTTTGACAAGAAATAATTGTAATAATTTTTTTTGTATAAATCTACATATATGTATGTAAAGTGTCGCCATCTGTGGGATTGCGAGTCCTACTACTATATAGTCTGTTACTATTGCGTTCCGTGGTATGTATGTAAAGTGACGCCGTCTGTGGGATTTCTTTAATATTACTATATAGTCTGTTACTAATGCATTCCCTGGTTTTAGACAAAGAGTGTATATACCGAATATTCTACCGTTTTTCTTGAATAAAAGATACTGGTGTGCTGTGTTGTTTATAAAATATATTTCATAAATCATAAAACATATTTCATAAATCCAAGATTCATTTTTCATGTAGGCCTATACTTTTTTTTATAAATATCGGCAAGTGGAAATATTTTTTGTACTTTTATATTTGCGTTTGAGGTTAAGTTACATTATCAAAAGAGATTTTTTGTGTGAAAGATAAGGTTTTTACTTTTTCAATCAAAAAAATATATACGTATTTTTTGGCTCCCCCCAAACTATATGACTATGAGCATACATATTTTGAAAAAGAAACACTAAATTTTTCTTACTAATACTTTTAATGTTTTAGATTTTAATAATACAAATGTGACTATTATTGAAATAAATTATATTATTTAATTATACGTAGTTGTTAAATTATTAAAAACTTAAATTTTTACAAGGAACAAGTTTTATTACATATTCCCTGGCGACAACTGAATGATCTAAATCCACATAATAGTACTTGGAAGATTATATATGAGCAGTATTTTGAGAATGACGATATTCTGAATTATGATTTGGATTATATGCTACAAAATTTGGAAGACGAAGAAGATTTTGAAGAAACAGACCAATTAGAAGTAGATCAACCATATGATTGGATGGACGTAGCTGCTGGACCAAATACTATTCAGGAAGAAGTAGATCTAGGTAGAAGAGAAATTGATATAATATATAATTGGCATTCTATTTTGAATCAACAAGTGTTGAATACATTAGAAAATTTTATTGAAAATGAAAAAGTAATAGAAAATCAAAGAAATTGCATTGTTAATGTTCAATATAATCTTCCAAGTATTGTGTTCTCTGATGAACAAAAAGAACTAACAAATATATTTGAAAAACAACTTAGTTATCTACAAGGTAACGAAGAAGAACTTCCGATTAAAAGAATTGTTATTCAAGGAAAAGACGGTTCTGGAAAGAGTACTTTAATTAATTATTCCACTTGTCGATTGACTCAAACATTGGGATCATCTTCTTATCAATTGCTTGCACATACTGGTGCTGCTGCTGTTAATATTAATGGATCAACAATACACTCCAAACTTTTATTAGGAGTACATAAAGCATTTAGAGAACTCAGTTCACACTCACTTGCTCAATTTCAACAGGAAATTCGTGGTTGTAAATTTCTGTTTATAGATGAAATGAGTATGATTGGATGAATTCTTTTGAGGAAAATTGATTTAAGAGTACGCAGAGCTATTCCATTAAGACAAGATGAACCGTTTGGTGGATTATTTGTGTATATTTTTTGGGGGATATTAATCAGTTACCTCTTGTTAATGACAGACCACTTTACAGTGATAAAATTGAAGGAAGTGAATTCCTTTTAGAAGGAAAACTATTATGTACATCAAGTATTCAAAAGTATTTTTTTTATCGTCATCATTTCTACAAAATGAATCTCAACAATTATTTCGAGATATACTAGATCGTGTTAGTAATGGTGAATGTACAGTTCAAGACTATGAAATATTAATGACACATAGTATACAAACGTTTTCACAAAATGAACGTCATTTTTTTAACGATGCAATTAGGCTATTTGCAACAAATAAAAATGTAAAAGAATTTAATCATCAAAAGTTAAAAGAATTTCGTCAACCAGTTGCTTATATTCCAGCTATTCATAATTGTTCTAAAGCAAAATCAGCAAGTGCAGAATTATCAGGTGGACTTGAACCATTTATAATTTTATGAATTGGATCTAAAGTTATGTTACGTTTTAATTTGTGGGTTGAAAAAGTATTAGTGAACGGAGCTTTAGGTTACGTTGAAGATATTATCTATGAAGAAAATTATGGTCCACCTGATCAAATGCCACGCGTGATAATGTTTTGTTTTGAAAATTATTTTCATTCAACTTATAAAAATAGTGGTTGTGTTCCAGTTCCACCTATAACTAAATTTTGTAAAAGTGGAAATATTAATTGTTCAAGGAAACAATTTCCGTTAAAATTAGCCTTTGCAATTACAATTCATTAGTCTAAAGGTTTAACCTTAGATAGAGCTGTTGTAGATATTAGAGAAAAGGAAACTTCTGTTGGTTTAACATATGTTGCGTTGTCGAGAGTAAAAACTTTAGAAGGTTTAGCATGAAACAGAACATTTTTTTACGATAGATTTTGTAATATTGTAACAAGATGACCTTTAGGTGGCTGTCTTCTTGTTTAAAACCCAGCGTTGGATTCGTCACTTTGGTAAGAAAACCTTATATATGACTGTAATCAAATCAAATCCCACTGTTTGGGCTAGCCACTTGGTCACCAGACCGCTGTATGCCGGTCGTTACAAAAGAATAGAAATAAAATGGAAAATTCAATAATAATAGAATTTTCAATTAATAAAATAATTTTGTTTATGTTTAAGAGGTATGTATACAAGATCAATCTGTGTTTTAAAAGATTCTGGTAAAATTTTAGTAACAGGTAGGTATTTATTGACCGTCGAGCACTTCTTGAAGATTTGCACCAAGTCTGGAGTTAAATATATTAACTCCAGGTAATAATCGATTGGTGACCTTCCTTACTGGTCCAATATCCTGTTCAAAATAGAGTATATTCTTTTCACTTAATACCTTCAGCCTTATAAATACCCTTAAATTACCCTGTGAAATAAATACAGATACAAAATAATAGAAATATAAAGATTTATTGACAATTTTAGATAAATAATCGATATTTTATCGATGGAGAGCAATTATCGACTCTGTCTCAGGAATTATCGATTGTCATACAGAACAAAATTTTATGTTATATTATATTAAAGACAGGTTCTTTGAGCGATTAAGAATTAATAGTCAGAGAAGGGTGACGAGAAAGTATAACATTAACAGTTAACACATATAAATACAATAATTACTATTCAATAGTATTTAAATAATTCAGGTTATGATATAAGAATAAATGTTTTGTCGAACCAATGAAGACTGATGTGACGTCAGTCTCTGCGATGTAGTAGGCAGGTTTCGTTTTCAAGATGGCCGCTCCTCGGGTTGGTCTCGGCTATCGTATATGCGTCGAGTCAGAAAATTATTATAAAATTACATTCATCAAGGTCTAAAATGTCCCCGCACTGGTGTAATAAGTCTGTTAATCTATTTAGTGTATTCTGGTGAAGTGTTCAGTGTAAACTTGCGTTAGTTAGGTTATTTTCTATTTGTGCAACTATTACGGTTAAGTTTTCAAGTTGCGGTTAGGTTTGTAGAGTAAATCAGTTGTAATATAATGTTTTACCGTTTACTGTCACTCGTATAGTGAAGTTAGAGGTTTGTTTTCACTATTGTCGTGAATGTTTTTATAGTATTGGCTTCAAAAAGTGTTTAATTTGTCTAACTCTCGTTCACTGATTTCAATGGCTAAAACGTTAGCTTCATGTTCGACTCGGTTTAAAGAACGTTTTTGTCACACACCTATTCAGCTTGATATTCAACAAAAGACTAATTAACTTGGTCATAAATCTTGCCCAGTTAATCCTTGAAAAAGTATTGTTAACATTTTTCGATTTCATACACATTAGAAAATATTACATTATATATGGAATTTTTCTATTTTATTCCTCACTTTTATGAATTATTAATCTTATTATTAGTTTAATCATCTTATTCCCTTTAAATTGACGTATTATAGTCCATATCTGTAGACATTTTGTGGAAATTAACAAATTTTGTTCACACTTTGGAAATATAGGCTCAAAATTGGATTTCCGTTTTTATATAAAATTCCTTCCATTTTAAATATTATTAATACTATTATAATAAATTTTAATTAGTCATATTTCTCTTCCTTTCCTTAAATACTTATAAATTACACCTTTGAAGTGGTTTTTTGTGTTAATTTGTAGATTTGATATTGTTCTCTAAAATTAATTAATTTATATATTTTGACAATTTACAAAATGTTAAGGTATATTTCCTTATTGTCATTTTAATTCATAGGATCATTCCTAGTAGTAGTTAATTGTGTTATCTTATATAAATCTGGGTAGTTTACAGGATTTATTAGTGAATTATACTATTTTATATTGGTTCTCTGATTTCACCAAATGGCCTAGATTTTAGAATTTTATATTTCTTTCTTTCTCAATAAATTAAACTTGATTCCTCCTCTGACTTTACATAACTACAATTATATGAAAATAACATGATCTATAACTTATTGTTTTGTGTAGTAGTTAATTAACACTACAGTTATTAAAATAATTAATTATGAACATTGTTTATTAATCTGCACAATTTAACATATTGCAGATACAGCTTAAACATATCTCTTTTGACTATTTTCAATCTAACATAGCATACCTTTTAGTACATTATTACTGGTATGTAGGTTATTATTTATCAAACATAATTCTTTTTTAAAATACATAACATAAATCTTATTTTCTAATAAACCTTACAAATACATTTATTTAATACATTGATTTTAGGACTGTGAAATAATAGTCTATTTAAACATGTTACACTTATTCATACTATATTAGTACCATTCCTTTTTGGTTTAAATCATTATTATTGTGATTCCCCACATCAGCAAACATTAATTCCCATACTCTATTTATTATCATCCTTTTTTACAAAGGTCTTTTAAATAAGGATTTACATAAAAATAATAAAATACTGGAAACCTTCCATTTTATTATTTTATCATGCTGGTTATTATTAGACTTTAAAGTTGTGATATAGCATACTACTAAGTTATAGTATCACCAACTTTAAGTTTATTGCATTTTTTTAAAAAACACTTATACAAATTCACTTTCACTGTTGGTTCTGATATTCTGAGTCTTATTATCTCAGACCAGACCTTTAGTCATCATGGACCGTTAAGACTAGTTTATTTTCTTTATTACACAATAGCTTTAGCCGGTGCACTTCTTATAACGCTATACTACACTTTAGTTTTCTCAATAATTACATTTTTATAAGATTTTGGGGATGTTATACTTTCTTTGACATAGTTTTTGTGGGTTTGGGATTGATAGTAGTTTATATAATAATAGGTTTTACTACGGTGTTTCTTTCATACTATGTCTTCCTCTCCTCCTGTCTTCCTTCTTGTCCTTCTTCCTATCTTCCTTCTGGTATTCATTCTTGTCCCTCTTCTAGTTTTCATTCTTGTCCCTCGTCTAGTCTTCACTCTTCTGTTCTTCTTTCCTCATTCTTGGGAACCAAGGTACTTGGTGTTATCACAACTGAGGTTTAGTTTGGAGTATTGAATTTCTTCACTGAACTGACTTTATTCTTCTATTTGTTTTTAGAGTATTTTGGTATTCACCACTCTTTGATTGAGTCTCTTTTTTCGGAATATTGTCTTATGTAACTGGTTTACTGCTCTGAGCTTCCTGGGTAACGTACTGGTATTATTTATGAGTTGATGAGTTGCTTCAATACTTTCTTTGGTTTCTTTTAACAGTGGTTTTTATATATTATGTAGTGAGGATTTTTATCTTATTGTGTTTCATTCCCCTGATTTATTTAAATGTCATTTAATATTATTACAACATTTTTTTGATGTAATTAAATTTTATCATTTCATATGATTTACAATGTAGTGGATTTTCTGTCACGCTACAATATTAAAAATTCACATATTTTAAAGTGTAGAAAACAAAAAGAAACTCGAATGAGAAGTTTTGTATCTGATTAAAAATGTATCTAATTACTGATTTAATTATTAATTAATTATGTTAATCTTTTTCTTATTATTTAATTATTTTTCTAATTTTTCAAAAATAATTTTCTATTGTATTTTTTTACATTAAAAAAAATAAATATAAAAAATCAAAATATTGTTTGTTAGCCATAAAATTATTTCGAAAAATTCAAAAATTACTTTTCTTTTAACTAGCTAAAAGCATGGTTTGATGATGATTCCTGAAGCTCAAATATAAATATTGTGATTATTTATTTGTACGTATTATTTTTTGTAGTGTTTAAGCTTTGCGAGTCACCATAAAGCCATGCTTTTAGCTAGTTGTATATCGAAAGTTAATTTACATTCTATTTGACTATTACTGAACCTTTTTCTATTTCAGAGAAAGCTTGTAATTCTGTACATGCGTCTAACGTAGGACTAAGCCTCCCTTGTCATATTGCCAACAGTGTCTAAGCTTTGAAGGGAACGTTGATTTAAAATTTAACTCACCACCTTAAGGTAATTGGGAATCCTCCGCTTGAAACTATTCGCCCTGTAATTAACCTTGTCTCTGTGTTACGCAATGAAATTGCTCATCAGGTATCTTGTACTTTGAAAATAATTAACAATATTAAGAAGTACGCCGTCTTATTAACACGTTTTGAGACTTTTTTCTGGGAAATAACTATAATCAACTCGTTTCCATGTAATTAGTTTTTACCCTGTTTATTGAAAACTAACTGGTTGCCGCAGCAGTATCCAAACAAAAGCGGTAAATTAATGAAACGTTTTAATGGGACACTTCAAAAAGTGGCACGTATGCTACTATCAGACAACGGAGCGATAAAGGGTTATTTCTGTGAACTCTAATACTACCATTCTCCGAACAAAAAATCGGGGAATGACACACTTAATCTAATATTAGTCAGTTAATTTGTGATATAACCACGGCATATTCCCTCCCGATCTCTGTCTGTTTCTCTCTAAATCTCTCTCCTTGTTATATGATATAACGTATGACGACATAGATACAATTTAAAGTAAATAGCACGGTCGAGGAAGATGCTGATTGCGATGAGCTTTGAGTAAACTTTCCAGAACACAATACAATATTACAAAAATTACGGTGGGTCAAGATCACTCACTCGTCACATTGACTACGACCTCTATTACTGTAGACAGAGCCGAGACTCTGCAAGCTGTTGGTAGTGATTAGTTTGTGTTTTATGATTCGTGTACAACATAAGTTTAAACGTTGATGACATTTGTGCGGCCAACAGATTCACTTCCATACGAAAAAAGAATCTTCGTCAGTGACAGAAAACCTCTACAAATTTTATAACTACGATTAAGTTGTTAATTTAAAAATCTGTCATTCATGACTTTCTATGGAGACGATAATAAGCCGAAGAAATAAAAATGTCACAGTATTCCGGCGCTCTCATAAACATGAGCTTGGTAATTGTAATATTTTAAGAAAGTAGACATAAAGTAATACCAAAAATGGATTCACCTCCCTTGAAACACGTACAATTTTTAACTTCGTATACGCTTAAGCCTATTTCCCTTTTTATTCTTTTTCGTTGTTCAAACAGAACCAAAAACTTTAATCACTTCTGTTAAATTTTCGGAAATGTCTATTTCTATTTACAAGTCGTCGATATGTTTGTAGATTTATTCTCTCTTTCTCTGTGTGTCTGTCTGTCTGTCTCTGTCTTTGTCTGTCTCTATGCAATAGCCCCAAAAAATTTACGCTTACTATAAATCTCATATTAACATATTGTACAAAAAAACATAATACAAACAGAATTATCACTGTTGCACACCACAATAGAAAAATTATTCCGATTAGCGCTTTCAAGCTTCACAGCTCATCGTCAGATCGGAAAATCTTCCAGATCGGATTTTCCGATCTGACGATGAGCTGTGAAGCTTGAAATGTGAACCTTGAAAGCTCTAATCGTAATAATTGTCTATAGTGGTGTGCAACAGTGATAATTCTATTTGTGATTATAACCACTAACAGAACTTTCTTAATTAAATTAAAAAAAGATAATAGTTTGAAACTGGATACCTGATAGACGACATTAAGCAATTACTAACTTAGGATGACTTTGTAACACAAAGAAAACGCCACCATGAACAATAAAATAATTTTTGTCAGACAACATCATACGCTTCCAATACTTTTATGTCAAAGCCGAATATTTTTTGCCAAATCTAGTAACATTTTCTTTATTTGAATAGTCATAATTTGTTATTTTGAGATCTGATTGTTTTACGGTGAGCTCCCAAATTTTTACGCCGAATTATAGAAACATGGACATTGTCCCGAGAAACAGCCAATTCATTCTGCAAGCTGATGACTCGAGGGTTTTCTTTCGACTTTCTTAGCAAAATAAAATCGTTTATGCTGGTAGGTTTGAGTTTTCCACCACACTTGTCAGCTCTTTTAGAATTAATGAAACCAGTTCTGTGGACATGTTTTGAAATATTGTTAGAAGAGCCCAAATTTATTTGACACATGTTGGCAATGTCCCTTTGAGGTTTGTGTATTATTTTAACATGAATATTTTTCAATTTTTG
Source organism: Magicicada septendecula (assembly GCA_034769895.1). NCBI lineage: Eukaryota > Metazoa > Arthropoda > Insecta > Hemiptera > Cicadidae > Magicicada > Magicicada septendecula. The sequence continues at coordinate 319,712,711 of CM068373.1, read as the reverse complement.
CTTGGAGTAATATCCGTTATTATAAAGTAGATGAATAGCATAAACACAAACTAAAATTAACAGAAACTAAATAAATACAAATGGAAACAATTAATCCAACAGAATTCCTAACTGCACACTATAACCTCAAAACAAAGTTTGAAAACAACGTCAGAATAGAAACAGATGAAAAACTTAGCTGTTGGTATATCTTATTAACCATAAAAATACAACATGTTCAGATTAACTTACACACTATTGTAATATTTTGTAAAGTGTATGTAACTTGTTTAGGTTTTAATCTAACCCAAGTGATTCCTTTGTTTGTAATACTGGTTCGATATTTGGCGATGGTTTCTCTTGCTTGCTCTTCAAGACAGTACTTAACAAGTCATAAGAGACTCCGGTTTACAAAGGACAAAAATAATACTAACAGAGTCGGTTCAGATATTGTCATTTGGAAATGAAGTTGACATCATTACTAGATCTTACGGCTCGATGTCTGAGGCATTCCTCTCCTTGGAATATGACGTAAAAAATGGGTTTAGTTATAAATCCTAATAGGAATAATTACGTGACGTGTTACACAAAATTAGAATAATAGGCATTACATTTATATTCGTGCAACTAGGTGAACCGGCAAAGTCGGCTGGAATTGGGGCTGACTACCCAGGCCAAGGGGGGTGTCGTGCGAAAGTGCGAACGGCAACCAGGGCTGCCTCGTCCCTGGCCAGTAGCCGCACTAGGCAACCATCCCTGCCCCAGTGGACCTAACTTACATAGTGCGGTGATGCCTAGTAGGAGAGGTCGACAAGCGACACGTCCCTGCACGGTAGGAGAGGGCAGTGCAGGGAAACACCGCGTTGCGGACCGAGCACCGAGAGGTGGGCCCGGGCAAAATCCCCGGATGATTGTGGGTTGAACCTTGCCGCTGATTATCGGTGGCTCAACAACTTCAGAGAACCCCACCCTGGCGTACGCTGCCTTACGGGGTGCGGGGCTATCCGTTTTTCGGCAGTATCAGTGCTGATAATCGGGACAAAGGGTACGTCCAGCGTTAGGGGAGCGCAGGTGCGAGATCTCCAGTCTGTGCATGACCTGCGCTGCTGCGAGCCTGTACCTGACTCGAGTGCTGTGGCTGCCCCCCCCCACAGTTCGCGTGTCTCTGGGTATCGAAAAGGCGGCTCCTCAACGCCCCCGCTGGACAACGTTGCGATTTGTGCGGCCATTCGTAGTCTCACTCAACGTAGCGGCTACGTCCGTTAGTCTCCTCGTATTGAGGAGAGGGCTCCAGACGCGCTCGCGGACGTCTCCAGCGGACGGAGAGCGGGGACTTTTCTGAGCTTTATTCCCGGATTGTGGTGGCGCTACATGGTAGATGGAAATGGCCAGCATGTTAGTAAGTGCTTGATCCGGGGGAACACTATGTGGAAATACCGGCCGACATTACTTGTCTTTATAGTGGCTGAAGAATACTTGATGAAATCCTGAAATTAATCCCAATAAAGTAAATGGTAATAACACAGCAAAATACGCGTTATTAAAACATTGTTAAAAGAAATATACTTATTGACTGAATTGATTTTCCTATATTTCATATTTCAAAATTATACGCAAATAAGTTTTCTACGTAGTTTTTTACAATAAGTAGGCCTATTTATACGCCAATTTAAATGGCGATTTTAAAATTATTGAGCTAAATTTGATACAAGTTTAAAATGTAACATTAATGAAGGTAAAATAAAAATTAATATAAGTAATAAAATTATAACATAGAATTATTGTCAATATGTAAGTTACTACGTAAATAATTTGTCAAAAAGGCAAAGGCCTACAATTAAATAGTAAATTCTGGGAGAAATTATATCACTTACATTACAGATATATGTCCAAAAGAATTCTTATTAAACTCAAGACATCAAATTAAAATAAGACACAAAATGTAAATTGATTAGTTATCATTAAAATAGAACTAAATTGCAGTTAGTGGCCGGCAAGTAGTAATTTCTGTATCGACGGTTCTGTATTTACATATTTTTATATAATTTACACGTGAAGCTTCTAGGCATATTTTTTCTAGGGATAAACATTCTTATCGGTTTACAGTTAACGCATTTTGTTCTATGAACATTTATTTAGTTCGTGACATTTTGTAATTCAATTTCAAAGACAACAAAATCCAATTCATGTTTATTCTTTATTGCACAATGCTGTTCTTACATTAGAGACAAACAAATTGTACGCACGTGCCCCTTAAAAATTTGTAGACAATAAAACTCAGTAACCTCCGCACGATTCGGATACCACTTGATTATCACGTAAAATACATGACAAAATATTTGTTAACAGAATTAGCACTGTTGCACACCACTATAGAAAAATGATTGCTATTCACGTTTCCAAGCTTCACAGCTCATCATCAGATCGGAAATGTTCCGATCAGATCAGACCTATTTCCAACTCCAGGACTCGAGGATGATGAGCTTCGAAGCTGTAATAAAACAAAATATTATTAAGATCTGTAGGAATGTTGTTACAATAATTTGAAATAAAAAAAATAATTTTTATTTCAAAAAACATTTTCTGAAAAATATTTTTTGTGTAATTTTTAATCCTAATATTTAAAAATTAATCGTGGTTATTGTTTGTGTGTAGAAATGGAATGGTATTATGTTTATTAATGTAATCGTGTCACTTTCTGTAAATTTATTTAATGACAATCTGGTTAACTCAAGATCTAGTCGAAAGACGGCTCTCTTCTTCTTCTTCTTCTTCTTCTTCTTCTTCTTGAAGCGTTCGTTGTTTCGTATGTACCGCCTTTCGGTTAGTTGGTATTCTTGATTAATTTATTTATTAAGCTTTTTTTAAAGAAAAATTGAATCCAAATTACATAACAGAACGTTTATTAATAAATTAGTTAATTTGATCGATAGGAATCGATGTTACAAAGCAGTATCGACTCACTCAGGGCCGGTCGATATAAAAGTTTACATTGGTAGTATATAAAAATATAGTTCTTTGAACGGTTATTTAAGAATAGCCAGAGAAGGGTATGGACAGGAAAGTATAACACTTACAATGATAAATGCCTTAATATTAAACAATACAATGTTATAATTAAAAAAATAAAAGTTTATACACAATATTTATTCAAACCAAAAGCAGCAGGAATTCGTTTCTTGACAGCTGGAGTGAGAACAGCGATGAATCAAAATGGCCGACTGGCGCATGCGTAGTGGAGCATCTAACCTTGACGAAGGATTTGTTTAAATAAAGATGTCTTTTCTCCGTTTAAATTGTCTCAGCAATTGTGTATAATGGTTCTGGATTTATTTGAGTGTCACTGGTGTATGGTTTAATAGTTCACTTGGTGTAAATTGTTGTTATTGTGTCTGTCTCACTTGGTCTACATGTGTCGGGTTTAACCTTGATTGTTCGTCTGTAAATTGTGTGGTATTGGTGTTATTTCAATTAATTAGGCGTATGTGGTTCTGTTTATTGGTGATACACTGTTCATATTTTCACTTCACCGGTTCACAATTAAAAAATAACTCAAAATAAAATTTTATGAAAATTTTCACCGAACTCGGTTTACTGATAGTTCGCCATTATAGGTTATTTCGAGCAAATAGTCACGTTAAGTACACTCGTCAACGGATAATAATGAACTGTTCTCATTTCCTTCGTCTCCTGAAAATCTTAGCCAATTTAATATATATTATATATTGTTTCAAATTATCTTAGCTTCCGATACGTTTTATTTTAATACATTATACTCAGAAAAAAATGTCGTTATGAATTAACTGTATGAAATACTAAATACATATTCGGTTTCTTTATTCTATTCTGCTTATTTTGATACTAATTAATATAGTTTTACAAAGTTTTCATTAAAAAAATTATATTTCTTACATTTTGGAAGGTAGGCTTAATATTGTATTTCCTGTTCTCTAAGCAAATAATAGCCATTTTTCCTAATATAATTATTATTTTATTAAAGCTGAAATTAATATAATTGTCTATTCTTACTTAATTTCTTGCAATTTAGTTTATTAATGATTGTTTTTAAATACAATTCGTTTATCTATGATTCCTCCCCTGATAATGTCAGTTAGTACATTCCATTTTTATGTATAATTTTACTTATCTGCTGACCATATCTTTATAAAGTATTATTTACATGGTATTACTATATGTTGTGTCTATCTTACATAAATATTATCAGTTTAACTGGTTTATAGGACTAGATTTGTTAATTATTCTGTAGTCTAAATTCATTATATGTCCTATATTTGATCTGTTGCTATTTGCAAAATGTTTACTAATACAGTTAGTTTGTACCCTTCTCTGACCTTCTATTCTGATATAATTTATTAACAATTTGTTCTTGGACTATTATAACGTTGAACATTGATTTTACAATTAAAATACAACACTTATTTACTATCAAAACTGGTACTTTGAATAATACCTTTTATGTGTATTGATTACACCTAGTAACATAATAAAAAACATTTTATAATGTAGGAATGGTATCTACATTTAGATATGGCATTCCTAATTTAAATTAATAACAAAATAATAATTTATAACTATAATATTGCTTAATTCTAAATCGTATTTATATAGTTAATATTGGAACTAGGAACATAAGATATTCGTTCCATTAAATGGTTAACAACTTCTTAAACTATTTATTTAGTCTTATCTGTACCTCCCAATTTTAAGGATGTATTCCCCGTTACTTTATGTATAACACAAGCTATCTGTTTATTATTTCATTCTATGGAATGTTTTTATAAACTCAGTAGCATTTTATTAGTAATATTATTCCTTCATATCAAATATGATACTGTTCAAAAACACTTAACGTTATTTATTGGCACGGTAAATCATGTACCTTTTCAAAGTTTATTGATTACAATCTAATAACTTACACTTGTCCCTGGTTATTTATTGATATTATCACTAGTCCTTTTCTAGCTTTACAACATGAAATATTTAACCATGGGGGGACTGTTAAGGTTTGTCTATATAAACTACACAATAACTTTTTTGTGTGCACTGTTACTTAATACTCTAAACACTTTTGGTTTTTATCAGTTTTACATTGTGATATGGTTTTTTGGGGTGTTATACTTTCTCTTGGGACATTCATTTATTTTTGGGGTTTTTGGGTTTGCTCCCTATGGGGTTTCTATTTGGTATTGATCGTCTCACTTCTTTTATTCTAGTGGATCTTCACTGGTTTCTGATTCTTCAGTATTTTTGTTCATTCTGTATTTCTTCTTTCTTTTTTCTTCGTTCTTCAGTACCATTTCGCTGTGTATGCTTTTGTTTCTTCTGGTTTGTTTTCTTTGTCTGGGTATCTTAATTGCCTGCTTCTATCCTACCTGGGTAATTTTGTTATTCAAATTTTAGTTTTCTGGGTTTTTAAATTTGTAATATATATATTATTTGCAGAATTTTTCTTTAGGTTAACTTTTCTTGTGATTATAATAATTCATAGTGCTTTATAATTGACTCTCCTTTGGATATTCCATATATTTGAGTTTTATTAATGATCATTTAGTAATTGATTTATGTGGATCATCTGTCATGCTACAAGATTGAAAGCACTAAAATGTATTATATTGAAGCCCGTCAGGCAAGTGTTGTCTACAAATACAAAAATGTTAAAACCAAAATGCTAAAAGTTGCACAAAACATTAAATTTAATAAAATGTGTATAAAAATGAATATCATACCAAAATATGCACGCATAAATATTAATTCAAGAACACCGGCGGCACTCAAGACGAAACAAATAGCAGAAAAAAAATGTGGTTAACGCAAGAAATTAGACAATTATACAAAAAGAAAAACAGGTTAAATACGGATCTTTATATAGCGCATTTAGAAATGTTAAAGGAAATTTACCCTGCAGTTATAGATGTTATCATGACCAAAATTAACGCTTTAATATCCAATTGTTTTTATCATAAAGTATTAACCCATAATAAGAAAATACAAAATTTATATCGTACTCAGCATAAAAAAGAAAATAGACCAATAGATTGTAAACATGTGTTCTATGAACGTGTAACGAATACAACCAACATAGAGTTCACTAACCAAGAAATAAACACGCTTAATAAAGGTCTGAAATATAATGTACCAAGATTTAATACGACAAACGAAATTGTCCATGAGGTAGTTAATGCTGAAGCTGCTATTAAAAGATTAAATGGTTCCGTTGCACAGAATGAAGCAAGGGTTTTTATCAACAACAAACTCAATAACGCAATTAATAGTAATAAATGTAAAAGTCAAAACAATTTTTTAAAAAGTAAATATAAGCAGGATATCATGAATCTTAAAACCATAAAAAGTAAACTTGAGAAAAATGATGCAATTATAAGTAAGGCAGATAAGGGTGACACATTGGTGGTCATACAGAAAAGAGATTATACTCAAAAGGTATTTGATTTCATAAATAATAATAATATTAAGAAAATAGACCGGGATCCCACAAAGGCTTATGTAAAAACTTTGAATAACACCATTAATCAATGTAATTTTTTGTTAGATGAGAAAACACGGAGATATTTAAAACCAATTAATGCCACGGCACCAAAATTCACAGGACTACCTAAAATCCACAAGGAAAGTACACCAATCAGACCAGTAATAAACTACACCACAGCTCCCGGATACAAAGCTGCTAAATTGTTAGTGACTTTAATTAAGAATAATATCAGGATAGCAAATAATTACAGTATAAAGAACAGTTATGAGTTTGTTGAAAAACTTAAAAAGATAGAAATACTACCACAATATAAATTGGTATCGTTAGACGTAACTAATTTGTACACTAATATCCCCGTGAGGGAAACTATAGAAATTGTAAATAACAATTTAAAGGAAGTAGCTCAACTTAGCATGCAAAAAATCAACGAACTTATAAAACTACTTACAGTCGTCTTGGAACAAAATTACTTTACATTTGACAACGGGTTTTTTACACAAGATGACGGTCTGGCTATGGGTTCGTCACTGTCAGGACTATTAGCTGATATATATTTAAATTATTATGAGAATATAAACATAATATCGAATAAATTATACAAGAATAAAATCATTTTTTATTGTAGATACGTCGATGATACGTTTATGATATTTAATGGAACAAAAAGACAAATACAAAACTTAAATAGTCACATAAACAGCATACACCATAATATTAAATTCACATCTGAAATAGAAGAAGAAAATCAATTAAATTTCTTAGATTTAACCATTTTAAAAAACGAAGGAAAACTTCAATTTAAAATCTATAGAAAGGCCACAACAACGGACATCACAATTCATGCCGATTCATATCATCCCACCTCGCATAAAATGGCAGCTTACAATAGTTTTGTGCATAGATTGCTAACTATACCGTTAAGTGAAAAAGACTACATTGAAGAGGTTAATACCATCAAGCACATAGCAGCGGCTAACGGATATAAAAGTTCATTAGTGGATAAATTAATAAGTAAACACAAAGAGAAGAAATTAAAAAAGTCGAACAATGATAACACACTTCCGGTTAATAAATACATATCTGCAGATTACACAAACATTTTACCAAATATTCTAGTTAACGAACTCAAGAAACACCATGTAATTGTAACTTTCCGTACAAATAACAACATTCAGAGACTTCTTAGCCGGAAAAACAGTATACCAGAAAGAAAAAGAACCGGCGTATACAAGATGAATTGCAGCTCATGCGACATGTTCTACATAGGCCAAACAGGCAGACCGTTTGAAGAAAGATATAACGAACATCTTCCCAGAAGGGAATTACATAAAACAACATCTAATTTTGCCAGGCACCTGATACTATGTAATCATAACTACAGTGATTTTGAGACAAATTTCCAGCCTTTGCATTGCTGCAGGAAAGGAAAATACATGGACGCGCTTGAGGAATACGAAATATATAAAGCCGTCAAAATCAACAGTGATTATGTCTTGAATGATAAACTTACATTTTCACATAACATATTGTACGACACGGCAATACTTACACACGGGCGCCGGTAAATGGAATGTCACAGTACATACGGGCTATAATAAGCAAAACAGGTTTATCAGTGGCTATATAAACAGTGAATCAGTCGATCGATATTGTCCACGCGAAAGCAGTCGATCGATATTGTCCACGCGAAAGCAGTCGATCGATATTGTCCACGCGAGAAACATAAACTTTCATGTTCGCGTCTGTGAGTTTCCAATGTCTTAAAAGTGCACTTTTACTGTAATGATTTTAGTGTTTTTAATTTTTTAACGATCTCTAATGAGTGATTAAGATTTATGAAGATGGCAATTCGTTGCCGAAACGCGTCAAAATAAGACGAGAAAAACGAAGTCGCACGACGGATATATGGTAAATATCTATTATATTGAAAGCACTAATCGGAATATTTTTTCTATAGTGGTGTGCAACAGTGTTAATTTTGTTTAGGAGTATTACCACTAACACAATTTTAATAAAAAAAAAATAATAAAAAAATAATTGTTCTTACACATGTACTCTAAGAATTCCAAATTTATTTTTCTGAATTTGTTATACTTGTGAACTAAGCGTTCCTTGACGCTTTAAAGTGATTGGAACGACAGTTTTTCTACAGAAACGAAAGTAAGACATCAGTACAAAAACTGATTAAGCTGTTACAGACACGTTCAGATGTAGCACTTTGTTATGACACTATGAGAAACTGTGTTAAAGGTAAATTTGGCCACATCGGTGTCTGAATGAGAACTACGTCGCGTCACCTGGAGTTCACGATCTGCCACGTGCGCTCTTAATTAAATTACTAAACTGTTGACTGGAACTGTCACCTTTGCCAACAAATACGTGTATTAATCTCACTTACCGTTTCCAACTTTATAACGTTTGAAACCGCTGAAACCGAGCAGTTTATATTCGCGCTTCGCATCTAGCAGAAAAGAAAAACAAATTTGGCAAAACTGAAAGCTCTGAATTTTGCAAACAATTTAACGACAATTTTATTAACAGTAAAAGATAATATTTAGAGCTGAAGAAAGGGAACTACAAGTTTTTTATAAGATAATTTTTAAAATTTACTAAAACATTGTCTTTAATGTTTACTACACTGTTACTAATGCAATTTACACATTATCTAACTTTTTTATCATCTCCTGTTGTTTTTTGTATTACGTACATGAAGAGATACACAGTACATCTTAGTTCTATCATCATAATTTTGACTAAGCGATTAGAATCCTACATGTTTCGACCTCACTTTATAAGTAGGCTATTTATGACCGGCGTTTTTTTAATGTTTCTCGTTATAGTTCAAGAATTTCATAATAAATCTTTCCCTTCCCGTGTTATTCGCATGTAGGCTGTTTATTAATTTGTATTCTACAGGCATTTTATTTGTAGTAGGCTACATGCCAGTAAGTCATTTTGCACGTACGTCTACATTCCTTACGAAATCTCCTCGTGGGCAATTATTCACTCTGTTCAGAATCGTTACTTCTGCAACCAACCTTTTAATTTTGTCTCTATCACGTTGGATCGGATAATATTGCAATATAATTTTCCTCGCTGCACAGTCCTCTTCTCTTGTCTATTACAGTGAGGAAGACGGAATCGAGAGTGGTCATTTACATCGTAAATGACCAGGATTTAAATATTAGTTCCTGAAAAATATGTGTTATTGTCTTGAAAAAAAAAAGGAAACGACAATAGAAAACCTAACCCATCCTATGTAAAAACGTCTTCTTTCCCGTGTATTCGCCTCCTCGCAAATGCTCATATGAAACACGATAGTGAGTAAACACACACAGTGGTGGTAACACAGACATTTCGGTGGTTACGAAAGACCACATTAGGCGCAGGGAAACGCAGAGACGCGGATAAATCAGCAGCAGCGGAGCGCAGCTGTGAATAAAGAATCAATGAATAAAGCAAATATTTGAAGAAACTGCAATAATAGCGAAGATTCATAACTGTTTACCGTGGTTGATCAGAGAGGCGATAGAAAATTACAAAAATAAGTATAATTTTAGCAGAACAATAGTTATAAGTTTTCGTTAGTTTAGGAAACCGGTTTCATATAAGGTTACAGAATCGTTTTAATAAGATAAAATAATTGTGTTGTAAGGATGGTAACATGTTACTGTGTTTAAATATTTGTTGTGTTTTACTTCTATAATTGTATGTGTTTTTGAGTTATTGGATGGGAAATACATTATTGTAAATTACAGGCTTGTTTATAGCATTATGGTCAGCCCTACTGTATAAGTAAGGCTGGGTCAACACTGAGTTTTCTGTCTCTTTGAGCCGCTGAACATGTCTCAACGTAGTATAGGCGGAACGTTTGTTTAAAAAAAAAATAAAACCCGTATGTTGATGTGTTGTTACCAATAATAAAAATCACGAAAGTTTATAAGCGAGATTTTGTCCGAACATTTGTTAACAACCACGCTAGGCCGTACATGAATTGTTGGTGTTATGAAAACGCAAAATCTGGTTGCTGTTTCCTAGGTTATACCTTTAGTGACTTAAGAGAAAATTTTCTAGACAAGAAAAAAACAAACCGTTAATGCCCATATGCTAATCGTTAATTTCTAAATGAAGCCTCTCGGTGGGTGTCTCCAGTCTCATTCTCTCCTATGGCACTACAGCCCTTGTTGGGCCCTAGCCTCCTTCAATTCCCCCCCCCCTCCATTCACCACTGTCGGTAGCCATCCTCCTCCAGGAACGCACTTTCAATATTTCTCCGGATACACATCCACCGCGTCCTCCCATCTTCTCGGTCTTCCCACTGGCCTTTTTCCGTGGATTCTGGTACTCAATAGTTTTCGTGGTATTCTATCTTCCCCATCCTGCTACATGACCAGCCCACCTTAGACGCTGTAGTTTTATGTATTGTGTTAGCGGTGGTTCTTTATACATTTGATACAGTTCAATGTTATATATTATTCTCCAGCCGTGTACGTCATTAACTGGTCCCAGGATTCTACGTAATATTTTTCTTTCATAGATAACGAGAGTGTTTGATGCTTTGGAGTTCTCCAGTCTCATTACGAAACTCATATTCTAGGTTGCAGAATAGAAATTGCATACATACATACATACATAATAGAAGTTGACAATGATGGTGATCCATAACGGATTGTTGACAACAACAATGGTCGCAGTTGCCTAGACAGTATGACAACACGTCCATATCACAGCAGGCTCCACTAAAAGTGTAATGCACAACTGTTTACATTACACGGCACGCGGCCTTTGTGTTTACCGCATCAAAGCAGTGTTATGTCGCTGCCTACGGTCCATATACTGTAGTACAAACAACTTTACTGTATTATTAACTAACAAACGCCGATCATCACGATACTGTTACGTGTAGCTGACATGGACGTGGCATATTGTGTTTAAAGCGCTGGCTAATTTAGAGCAGCTTTGTACGCGTGGTGCTGTCCCGTTCGTGGCAGATTGCGTTCGTCGAATCCCCCGTGGCAATTGCTCTCGTTTAACACGATTTGGGGTAAACATAATTAGTGTAACGCGTTGCTGTGTATCCATAGGCGTCACCTATACGCGCACGCTTGCCCAATCTTGGCTAAAAAAGATACACTGATTATAAATTTGATTTACTATTAAACAGTGATTCTAGGTGTTACATGTTACCGTTATCAAAGAAAGTTTCAGAATCATTGTAACGAAACAAAAGAATTCTGTTGTAAGTTGTTAACATTTTATTCTGTTTAAATATTTTTGTGCTTCATTTCTATAATGTATTATAATTTTTGAGTTGCTAGATCGCAAATATATTTTTGTAAATTATGGGCTTTCTTAAAAATGTATAGCCCGGGTTTCTGTATAAATAAGGGTTTGTCAAGACTCATTTTTCTGTTTGCTGCGCCACTGAGGATGACTCAACGTAGTATTTTCGAAACGTTTCTTTTAACGAAAAATAAAATCACTTATGTTAAATTGGAAACTATGAAAGCTTAAGAGCAAAATTTCGTCCGAACTTTTGTTAGTACCACGTCAGACGCGTACATGAATTTTTAGTGTTTTGAAAACCTAAATCTGTTGCGGTTTCCTAGGTTAGAGTTTCGGCGATTTAAACACGATCAGTGTAGACAAGTTGAAAAAACAAGACTCTGTCAGTACAATACATTTCGTTGTTTCCAAGGTTATCAGTTATATTCCAAAAATCAAATCCTAGATTGCAGTATAGAATTTGACAGTGATAGAGGTCGAAGGGCCTGATCCATTAGCTCATTGACAACAGCAATGTTCACATCTCCCTAGACATATGGCACCATGTAAATTTCACAGCAGGCTGTACTAAAAACGTAATGCACAACTATTTACGACGGGCAGTTGAAAAGTTCGCGGAGCGACATCTGTAACTTAGCGGTAAAATTAACATTTTTCGTGTGCTGAAGGATTTGTATTTTATGTGAACTCCTGTTAATTTCCAAATTTATCTATTAATTTATTCATTGTTTAGAAGCAATTTAAAATTGACGTGTCATGCGTGTTTTGACAAACGGACAAAATCAAATATAGTGGTGTGGTTCTTTGTTAAACATTGTTTAACGCCAACGGAAATTCAAAACGAAATTGTAAATGTGTCAGGAGATGCTGCGACTTTAAAACCAACTGTTTGTAAGTAGGCATTTGAGTTTAAATGTGGTCGTACAAGCATTGAAAACGTGGTCTCACTGGACGCCCAAAAATGCAACAAATCCAGATGCGGCAGCCATCTTGTACAAAGCTTTTTCACACCAAGTTGTTGAGTTAAAGTATGATCACACGCTCATATGAGATGCCTATGATTTCGGCAACGTCATCCACTCCTCAATCTGCGTTCTTCCACCACCAAACGAAATTTTTCCAATAATCCCATTTTCTGTTTTACTTTTTGGACGTCCAGTGTTGGGATAGTCTTCAGTGCTTGTACGACCACGTTTAAACTGCAGTGTGTTCCATTTACCGTTGTATCTGAAGGCATAGCATTTCCTAACATTTAAAATTTTGTTTTTGTTTTTCCGTTGGCGCTAAAACGTTTATAACAGAGAATTCATAACAACATTATGTTAGATTTGTACATTATAAAAACATGCGTGACAGAAAAATTTAAAACAGCTGGTAAAGAACGAATAAATTGACAGATATATCTGGAAAGTAACAGGTGTCCACGCGAAATAGGCCTGTACGTCTTCTTGCAGGACACGAAAGATTTTAGTTCCACCGCTGAGCTATAGAAATCGCTCCGCGAACTTTTCAACTGACCCTCGTACATTACACGGCAGGCGGCCTTTGTGTGTACCGCATCAGAGCAGTGTTATGTCGCTGCCTACGGCCCACGTACTGTAGTACAAACAACTATACTATATTATTAACTAACAAACGCCGATCATCACGATACTGTTACGTGTAGCTCACATGGACGTGGCATATTGTGTTTAAAGCGCCGGCTAATTTAGAGCAGCTTTGTACGCGTGGTGCTGCTCTGTTGGTGGCAGGTTGCGTTCGTCGGATCCCCGTAGTAAATTCTCTCATTTAACACGAATTTGGGTAAACGTAATTAACTTAAAGCTTTGCTGTGTATCCATAAGCGTCATTCACCCGTACAGGCACGTTCGCGCACGTGCGAATGTTATTGCCTCGGCTAAATCACTCATTATACAGTTTACAACTGTTAAACAACGATTGTAGATGTTAGAGGACGGGCTATAAAGTTCTTCAATTCACACCATGTTGTAGTCTCTGGTGGTCGGGTATACGAAACCAAAGGTGTCGGTTTTATATGCAGGGTGCAGAAAAGTTTATTATTAGATACAGCACTATTGCATCAAAATATGGCAATACTATAACCACCCTGTATGTCGAAAGGTTAAGATTTCATGAACCTATTATTGGATCCTGTCCTTAAACTTCTAGGACACTATACAATGTTTATATTTTAATTGAATACTCTGTGTACGGAGTTTTTATCCTCTGTATCTTTCTTGCAGCTGATTATGTAATGATTTCTCTTGTTTTACAACGCATTAAATAGATTTTGTTTACACAAAAAAGGTTAGTTACTTAGAATGAGGTTAGAATGAGGGGAACTAGACCGTTGCATTTAAGTAGGCTAGGCTATGTAAGGATAATGGAAAGGTTTTTTGAGCCACTGCTGTTTTTATAAGAAGAAATGCAAGGCCTGGTAGTGTGCGTAATCCAGCAAAACTTTGTTTTTTATTTAATTACCATTTTATAAATTACTTAATATTTATTTCGGGATAAGAGATAAATCGGTCCGTTATCATCTATCACTGCCTTTTTTTTATTGTATCGGCCATCTAAGGACCACATGCCGATTTAAATTCTTTATTCTTTGTTCTTTTCTTTTTCTCCAATATTCTTTTATCTTTTCACTGTGTCTCGTCTTCCTGTCTTCAGTCCACTCTGAACCTGCGTTTTCTCTCTCCTACCGTGGACTCCTTCCATTATTAACACTTTTACCCATAACACTTCTTTTCCAATTGCTTCTTCTGCGTGTATTATTTTTTTCTAAATCCTTTTGGACTTCTTTAATCCAACTTGATGTTGAGTTCTTCCCCCACAGATATATGAAGATCTGCTTTTTTAACCTATTGTCGTCCATTCTATATAAATGTCCAAAAAATAATAGTCTTCTTTTTCTCGTTGTTTCTGTTATATTCTCTATACTTTGATATATTTCATCATTACTTCTTAATTTCCAACGTTCCGAAGTTTCTCGTGGGCCTAATATTTTCCTAATAATTCGTCTTGCCAATATTTCTAGTTTGTCTAAATTATAACTCAATGCTAGACATTCACTTCCATATAGGCATTCTGGCTTCACTGCTGTACTGTAATGCCTTATTTTCGCATTTTTATAGATTGAGAATTAAAAAAAAAAAGCAAACAGAATTTTTCTGGTTTACGAAGAGAAATAACCCAGAAATAACACTGTTGCACACTACTAAAGAAAAAATCGCGATTAGTGCTTTCAAGCTTTACAACTCATGATCAAATCGGTAATCTCTGGTGTGCGCCAGTTTGTGATTATAACCTATAACTATCACAACTTTATTAATTAAATTGTCTGGTTTAGTCCCATGTCCAGGCTTTATTTATTCCTCCTCAACTATGACTGATGTATGACTAGGTTTTTCCAAGTCTTGTTTACCTTCTTTGGAAATCTGCAAACTAAAAACTCTTCGTTTACCTGTGCAAATACGTTTAAGTGTAGAAGTAATCAACGAGATGTTAGCTAATTAAATGACGTCACCAGTGAAATATATTTATATTTAATTATTATTGGCTTTGACATTTGAATAAGGCGATAAATTGTGGAAATCTGCTATTACCGGTACTTTAATTTTAATAATTACATTAGTTAATTTATATTACTTACTTGGCGAAGATATACTGACAAAACAAAAATTTACTCAACAAATTAATTCAAGAAAAAACTATAATATAACTTTTGAGTGTAAAATTTTAAAAATAAAAAAAATAATTGTTGTTGAAGTATGTTTACGAGGAAACTTTCTGTCGTGTTTGTGTAGTAGAGTCTTTGAGAATTTCTAAGACCTTTGTATTAGTTTGTAAATAATGAAGTGTAAACTGTCACGAGTTATGGAATTTGTTAATTTAAAAAGTAATGTGATCTCTAATTATAAGCATGTGACTACATATTAAACATTGTACTTTACTGAAATTAGTTTGAAACAGTTTTATTAAATATACGGACACATAACTTTAACAAATTGCATAACTTAAATGTTTTTCTAAACGTAATGTCCATGGAATTAATAGATTCGTGTTAATAGTAGTAAGAGACTAGTTAAACAAACTATTTGTGTCGGTAATAAGCAAGCTACATGACTTACCGATTCCCTTTCAAGTTTATATTTATCTTAAATGCGGTTTCCATGACACAAGGAATTTAGAATTTGTTAGCTTTTAGATTAGCTTTTAGATTTTGTTTTTAAAATTTATATATTTACTTGTTTTTAATTTTGACAATTTCTTACTGTAGTATATATTAAATATGTAGACTTTTAATTGCCAATTAATAGATATAATTTTAATACATAAAAATTAAAACAATTTGTTCATAGTTTTATAATTAATGTTAATTAATACTTAATCTTGACTTTTAAAATTAATTTTAAGAAACCCTTTTTATATATTTATTCTTTTACTTTGTGTACTTACAAATGCCTCTGTATTAAAATTTTAAGTAGAAAATAAAATTAAAAGTAAGATTAATAATATTAAATATTTTTAAGTTTTTAGTATCAATTTTTTCATTGTCAGCACGCTGTGAAAACTGTACCATAATGGTCAACTCGGTTTGGTTACAGTACTAGTACTTCAATACTGTCAATGAAAATAACAGTGAAGCAATTTTACTTCCATATTCCTTAAGGAATGGAAGTATGGTGATGGCAAAAAAAATCGTGTTCGAGATTATTGCAGATTCTGATTCTACTACACTCAAAACATGAAAAAAAGTCGTTTTCCGAAAAGTGTCTGTGTGTGTGTGTGTGTCTGTCTGTCTGTCTGTCTGTCTGTCTGTCTGTGTGTCTGTGTGTCTGTAGATTTTTTTCTATGGCAAACGATAACTGCCGCAAATTCAAACAGAATCAAATAATTGTTTGTATACAGCCCTGATTTGCAGAGTACTCGCGACCTATTGTTTTTGGTGAAGATCGGTTGAGGGAAAGGGGTAGTTTACCGGCAACGGTTTTTTTTTTGCAAGGGTAATTTTGTTTGTTTGGCAAACGATAACAGCCGCAAATTCAAACAGAATCAAATAATGTTTCGCATACAGCCCTTAATTGTAGAGTTCTCAAGATCTGCTGATTTTGGTGAAGATCGGTTAAGGGAAAGGGGTAGTTTACCTGTAACGTTTTATGTTTTAACAAGGGTATTTCCTATGGCAAACGATAACAGCCGCAAATTCAAACAGAATCAAAAGATTATTTGCATACAGCCCTAAATTGTAGAGTTCTCAATACCCGTTGTTTTTGGTGAAGATCGGTTGAGGGAAAGGGGTAGTTTACCTGCAACGTTTTTCTAACAAGGGTATTTTATATGGCAAACGATAACAGCCGCAAATTGAAACAGAATCAAATAATGTTTTGCATACAGCCCTGATTTGTAGAGTACTCAAGACCTATTGTTTTTGGTGAAGATCGATTAAGGGGAAGCGGTAGTTTACCTGCAACGTTTTTTTATCAAGCGTATTTTCTATGGCAAACGATAACAGCCGCAAATTCAAACAGAATCAAATAATGTTTTGCATACGTCCCTGAATTGTAGACGTCTCAATGACTTTCGATTTTGGTGAAGATCGGTTAAGGGGAAGGGGTAGTTTACCTGCAACCTTTTACGTTTTAACAAGAGTAAAGTACTTGAAAATTTATTTAAACTTTTTGAAACAATGGTAATTGTTAAAAATAAAATAATTTTGTTGCCAGGCAATAAAATTATAATTTTTTCATTTTAATGTAATATAATATTTTTCATTTAATACAGCAATAAAAAGGCAGGTAAGACACAGCCTGGCTGTTTGGCTGAAAATGATTTTAAATATAAATCTTAGAATATGGAAGTCATGTATGGTTCTCCATACCGATATTTTCTGTAATGTATGTTGAAATATAGGATTCCTTAATATCTTGAAAATTAAATTCAAGTAACGGACGTATGTGCATGCTTGCTGTACTAGTACATAAATAGTGTGAATGAGAAAAGCAATGAAGCAATTTTTCTGAAATGTATGTTAAAATATAGTTTCCTTAAAATCTTGAAAATTAAATTCAAGTAACGGACGTGTGTGCATGTTTGCTGTATATTCACACGTGCATCGCATGCAGGCAATGTGAAAGCGAACAATAGTCGCGTGCCTTTATCACGCCATGTACACAAAGTGTAGACTCACAGGCAACGTAAGCAACAGTGTTCTCACGAGCATGTGTGTACAAACGTCTATATTTAACCTTGACTCTCGTTACATAATAAAAGATAAGATATTTCAGCATTTCCGAACTCGGAAGTGCGGTGGTTACAGTTCGCCTCTGCATGAGGTCAAAACTTTCATTTCTAAAACAACTAAGTTTTATTTACGGACTTTTATTTTTGGTACAAATTTTAACTACGGAAACATTTTAAAATAAACAGTTTCTATATACAGTACAAAACTATATATTAATATTATTTTAATAAAAATTATGATTATAACTTCAGTTGGGTCTGAGAATTGGACTTTAACGAAAGGCCAGGTCAGTCGCAGCCAAGCTGCTGAAATGAGATTTCTCACGCACGTGGCAGGGTACACTCTCCATGACCATACAAGAAACACAGATATACGGCAGGAACTGAATATTACGAGTATACTCGACAGGATCGCCCAGTATCGGTTAAATTAGTGGAAACATCTTTGCAGAATGAGTGACTGTCGCATCCTCAAACAACTATGGAACTTTAAGCCGTAGGGACGGAGAGGTGTGGGACGTCCGAGGAAGCGCTAGAGTGACCAGAAATAGTCAAATCTTTGACTATTTGAGACCGGAACAAACCATCCTTGGTTTAATCCTTGAATATGATGATGATGATGATGAATAAAAATTATTATAATAAAAACTAGGAAGCCAACTGAGCTGCAGAACTCGTTTAATAGTTTGAACGAAATACATTCGTTATTAGTTAAATTTCAATATCACGCCTACATAATTTTTAAAGTACCAAAATAATTACATAAACCCCAAGTACTACAACATTTTGAAAATAACAATTGGAAAGCAGAAATTCATGCAATAAACTCTAAATTTTCGAACTTCTGTATTAATTAGTACTTTTTTTTCATTTAGAACCGCAGTGCCTAAATGACAAATAATTTAGCCCGCAAACAATTTTTATAATTTATTATACCCACAGTACAGATCTTACAAGTAGCTCATTTTTCATCATAGTCTCCTTTTTTCAATACATTTGGTTAACCGTTGCACAAGCTTCCTGATGCCCTAAGAAAAAAACTTTTTCGGCCCAGCAGCAAGCCACGTATGCACCGCTTCCTTCACTTCTTCGTTTCTGGAGAATCGACGGCCCCTTAAGGCATACTTAAGTTGATCAAGGAAATGGTAATCCGACGGGGCAAGACCGGAGCTGTACGTGCAGGATGCTCCAACATCTCAAAATGTAATTTCTCATGAGTTTGCATTGGCGGTGTCGAAGATTTTGAACAGTGTGGGCGGCAGTATGTGGGCGCGCGTTGTCATGCAACAAAAGCACTACTTTCGTCAGTAGGCCTCGCCGTTTGGATCGAATTGGGGGCTTCTGTTCTCAAGGCTTTGGAGAGTGTGGGCGGCAGTAAGTGGGCACGCGTTGTCATGCAACAAAAGCACTCCTTCCGACAATAGGCCTCGCCGTTTGGATCGAATTGCGGGCTTCAGTTCTCAAGGGTTTGGACAGTGTGGGCGGCAGTATGTGGGCACGCTTTGTCATCCAACAAAAGCACTACTTCTGACAGTAGGCCTCGGCGTTTGGATCAAATTGCAGAATTCATTTCATTGGACAACATCTCACTGTAATTTTCACTAGTTAATGTCGGGCCCTCCTCTGAGTACTGTTGCAGCGAAACTACTGCATTAGTTTTTTTTTTTTTTTAATTTATAACCACAGTGCCTAAATGACAAATAATTTAGCACCAGCTTCTAAGTTTCTTTACGCGTCCATCTATAGACATATGTTTAGCACTTTTCACAAATACACACAACTGATAACAACATACAATTTTTGTTTTTTGTAAACATACCTTACAAATTTTTTAAGGCAATAAAAGTTGCAAGGAGCGTTGAGAGGCGATTCCGTTAAATTATTAAAACAAACCGTATATGCTTTTTGAATACAATTAGTCGTAATTTCATCCCTCACATAGACTTTAATAATAACCTCAAACGTTTGAGTTCTATTATCGGCTCATGGTATCCCATAGTAAACTCTACATTCTATTTGTATTTAAATACCCTTTGGTCTAACAACCAGCTAGATATTTACTATTTTTCAGATTTTTGAGCCCTTTTTGAGCCCTGATGTCTACAAAATTTTGAAAATTTCTAAACTGTAAATTTAATCAGCTTTTGGTTGAAATTTTCTTTAATTTGATATTCCACATTGATATTTTTAAATTCTATTAAAATTTTTATCAACTTTTTTAACTAAGGCCTCTACAAATTTTGAAGTTTCCAACACCAAAGTATATTCTGATTTTGATTAAAATTTCCTTTAATTGAAATTTCTTGATTAACCACATACTTTTTGGCAATTTTTTCACAATTTTGACCTCTTTACATTTTTTTCTCCCGGCGACTATTTGTAGCGGCGGGGATCAATCTAAAAACAAATAATTTTGTAGGATTAAAGTATGGAGACCTATGCTAAGTTTTACGACAATTGCTTGTTGCATTCAAAAGTTTTACCTTTGGTGTCTGAGTAATTACACTGTTTACTAGAAACTGAGGACGCTGTAACTGAGGACTTACTATGTGGCGTCAGGGAACGAGGTGAAAAGTGTTGGTTAAGGGAAGACACAGAGAATAAGTAAAATTTTGTAGAAAGCGTAAGGAATAAAAAGCGTTTGTTTTAATTGAGTATTGTGTAGCGTCGGCTACCATGTGTTAGGTCTATATGTCCAGACCAGAAACTTAGATAACTCCAGGAATCGATTGATGAGGAACGTTAACATTTAACATTTGGTGTTTCTAATTTTCCGATCTAAAGAAGGAGCGTTAACGTGAATGGAAGGATGGAGTTTTTTTCACAGTTATACCGGATGTTGAGCTTACGGACGAAGAAATTTAGGTCGTGTACGTTTGTTTTTAAGAGAGTACAGAACAGCATTACTGGTTTGGATTCGGAGAGGATAAAGCTTTTGCATAATATACTACATTTACGATACGATAGATTTCCAAATTAGATACAATAAAAAAAACAGACCTATGAATCTACCTCAGCATTCTATAAGGCATACGCAGTACACTTCTATCGTAACAATACACGATATTTCTACGAATTGACCTATTCATAATTGTGTAGGCGGTTTACACTGTGTTACACACTATAGACGGGAGAACATACCTGTACATAACTTGAATGAATATGAAAGACAATGAGCAAATTTGCTACAGAGATTTTAAAGCTTAAAATAAATTTGTTTTCACCACCACTCTTCACCCAGACACGCGTTTGTTTGCAGGAACAATAATATAACTACTGAAAGTACTGTATTTAATAAAGACCAGTTGGACCAAAGCAAATTGTTCCGGATGATATGTTCAAATAATTGGCAACCAACAATAACAGTAGCCTGCCGTATAATAGGAAATGCTGCTCTACAGACGGCCTGTGCCCATACGACACCTGTCCACTATACAGTTTCTCTATATACTTTTTTTTTACGTCTTGGAAAGTATGACGAACTATATACCAATCTCACGTCACGAGTGTTACTGTGACAAACAAAGAAGGTTACCCTAAAGGCGTGCCGGGTTTTCAGTGAAATGGATGATAAACCTCAAAATTAGAAGTCGCTTAAATCTGTCTTAGAAAGACAGTTAATTTGATCAAGTCACAGCAAACATAATGGGTGTGACCAATATCACATATATTAGGATGAAAACTGGGACATACAAGACAGTGGTGAGTCGTAGACAGGACTTTTAAGAAATAATTTGTCACCGGACAAAAGGCTTGTCGCATGACAAATGGCGCCAATCTTACAACTCTTATTTATTTTGGTGACCCTAAAAAGGGCCGTGTGGCGAAAACGCTGTGATGTTAGTTCCGACCGAGCCGTGCTGAGATGTTCGGCGGCTGCGCCCGCTGTTCGTGGCGTACTGCAGTCGTTCTCTTCTTTCGGCATCGGATGCGTCGAGTCCGCTGCCGGCCCAGCGACGTTCATCGCTGGCGCGGTACAGGAGTGCGAAGAATGCAAGTTCTACTCTTCGGCTGTTCCTTCCGGCTGGCTCCGCGTCGATGTCGTCCGAGAGAGGAGAGGAGATGAAGTGCGTCCGATGGCGTGGCGATGAAGTGCCTCCAAGGCGTGGCGATGAAGTGCGCCAAAATATACCGCTAGAGCTGTTGGGTTGCGCGTCGTGAGACGACCCAATGGGTTCCTAGTACCGAGCCTCCGGTAGGGGCTCCTGCCTAGTGGTCCTGTCAACACGGAATATTAATTAATTAATTAGTGGCCGCTACAACGGCATGCTCGTACTAGGCCTTCCTAGTACAGTATTTGCCGAGGCCGTTGTCAAGAATCACCTGGACGTAGTCGGTACTTGCCAAGGCCAGCTATGAGAGGGTTTTCCTGGGTCCTCGCATCTTGGACGTAAAATTTACGTACATGTCCCCTTACGGTGTCATTCAAGGAGCGGACACCGAGTCCTCTTCTCAAAAGTCGAGAAGGGAACCGATAGGGGGCTTTGGCCGCTAGCCGAAGACCCCTATCGAGAACGCTTTACAACTTTCTTTTATGAACGGTTGCGAGGTAACCCCAGACGGGATTATCATAGGTAATGATCGGCAACAGGTACGCGTTGACAATCAACTTACCCAGCTTGCGGGTCACAGCCTTGTTAACAAGTATCGGAAACAGTTGCGCGAGACGAGCGGACGCTCTCTTTCGCATCGTCTCAGCGTGGGCACGCCAGGTGAGCCGACGATCAAGGTGGACACCGAGGTATTTAACCTCTCTCGACCAGGGCAAATACGTTCTACCGAGTCTCACTCGTCCTCGTGGTTCTTTCAGGCGCTTTGAGAATAACACCGCGGAGCTCTTGGTTTCGTTGACGGCAACTTTCCAGCTTTCCGTCCACGTCGTATCGAGTGCGCGCTGCAGTCGTATGATAGCTCTGTCAGCGTTCCGATCGGAGGTATAGACAGCCGTGTCATCGGCAAGCATGGCCATCTGGACTTCAGGCTTTCTGGGTGCGTCGTTGACGAACACGGAGAACAGGAGGGGCACTAGCACGCTACCTTGAGGTACCCCGGCTGTAATGCGTCTATCGGAAGAGACGTGGTCGTCTATTCTCACGCAGAAAGTCCTCTCCGTCAGAAAGCTAGCAATCAAGCGAAGGTAGCAATCAAGGAGCCGGATTACCCGGAGCTTGAACAAGAACCAGTCGTGCCATACACTATCGAAGGCCTTCTCCACATCTAGGAAACAGGCGGTAGTCTGCTCTTTCCGACAGCCGGCGCCCGTGATGTATTCCTCCAGTCTCATCAGCTGATGAGTGATGGAATGCCGCACACGGAAACCGAACTGTTCGGGGACCAGTACATCGAAGTTTCTTAGATGGTTTAGGACTCTCTGTTGTACAAGACGTTCGAGGATCTTTGACGTGGCTGACAGTAGACTAATGGGCCGGAGGTTGTCAGGACGGGAAGCGTCCTTTCCCTGCTTTGGGATCACTATGACCGTCGCCTTTCGCCATTTTCGGGGAAAATAGACCAGTCTTAGACACGTGTTGAACAGCGCAACCAAGAAAATTACTCCTTGCTCCGAGAGTCGAGTTAGAGCGGCGTTCGAGACGCCGTCCGGGCCAGGAGCCTTTCTCGGTACGAGTTCAACGAGCCGATCTGTGACCTCTTCCCTGGTAATGGGTTCGGGATCCGCAGTGATTGGAAGAGACAGAAAGTCTTCCACTTTGTTCTCGACTTCTTCATTGAAGCCCCAGTCCATGGGCGGGTTTGGAGCAAACTGACGCTCGAAACACGCGCCCAAGTACTCGGACTTCTCCTCCGGGCGAGCCAGGATTGACCGAAAGTTCCAGCAATGGCTGGGATACGAGGTCGGCGCCTCTTTCCTACCAACGCCGAAGGTATCCGGTAAGGGCTATTTTCGTCCGATCCTTCCCCCGCTTGGGCCACGGCGAGTTCCCAACAGCGTCTCCGGTAGGCCTGCATTTCACGACGTAAAATGCCGGTCGCCCGGTTGTAAGCTGCCTTGTCGGTCGGATCACGGGTCCGCTGCCAGCGCCTCCGAAGGCGATTTCTCTCGCAAGCGAGAGCACTCGTCTCCTCAAGCATCCGCTGCCAGTGGGGCGTGACGCCTGGCTTCATCCTGGAAGACGCGTCGATCGCAGATACGACAGCCTCGTCAAACGCTGCAACTGCCTCGTCGACTTGGCGGACGGTTTCGAGTGGTCCCGCCTCTGGCAATCGGCGACTTAACGCCGGGCCATAGCGGTCCCATTCTACCACCTTCCTGACATCTCTGCGTACGACGTGCTGGGTAGCGACGTGTATCAAGGTGGGGAGACAATCGGACGATATTTCCGTTAGCGCGGACACATGCACCGGGGAGTCAATTCCTTGGATCACCGCTATGTCCAAAACATCGGGAGCCGCGCGGAGTTGTGAGGGTTAGAACGTAGGTTGGGCAGGCCCAATCACTGTCACCCTGCGTGAATCAGCAAACCTGCGTAAGCGCTTCCCGTTTGGGGCAGTCAAGCGACTGTTCCAATCGCGATGCTTACAATTCAGGTCGCCGGCCATGATGACCCTCCTGTGTGCATCGAACGCGACCGCTAGATCTGGGTGAAGGAGCTCTTTTTGCAACGGTTTGTACGCCGCTACCAAGAGTACACCGCCCAGAGTGTTCAACATCTCCACAGCGGTAACTTCCAGATGAGTCGTTACAGGCAAGAGGACTTGGTGAAACTCAAGGCTGAGCCTCACCGCGACGGCAGTACCGCCACCAGCAGTGCCCGGTCTGTCGTTTCGATAGCACACATAGTTGGTCAATCGGAACCGATGCGCAGGGGTCAAGTGGGTCTCATTGAGAAGTACTACATCGGGTTTGAGTCGGGCCAGTAATTCTTGGAGTTCCTGGATCTTGTTAGCCAAACCGTTGGCGTTCCAGGAAAGAATGGAGAGGTCAGGTTTGAGGACCCGACTCATAGAAGTCCTACACAAGTGGCGGCTTCCACCAAGAGCACGAACCTCTCGGTTATACCGGCAGTCTCCAAGCGGGAGCAGATGGACCTGAAAGTCTGGGCAACTTTGAGGAGGTCAAATTCCGCAAGGAAGTCTTTGACGTAGTCGTCAGGTACGGCTTTTGAGGCAGAGTGCCCGGAGACTGTTTGCGCATAAGAGCACCGAGACTTATCAATCGGGAAATTGGTGGAAGCCAAGGGTGTTACAGGGCCAGGTGTAGCGCCTCTAGAAGAGGCGCTAGGAAGAGGGACAGATGCGATTACGTCGATCTTTTTAACGCGATGCTCAGGCTGTCTGGACTGTGCGGCTTGGTTGGCAGGAGCCCGGGAGCGAGCGCCACGGGGCTTACGATGCCGCTTCTTTTTGCCTGCATTAGGAAACCGCGGGGGTGGGAGGTCAGGCGAGGCTCCTTCTACAGCAGGGTCGGGGTTCTCCGGTGTTGGGGAGGATTGAGTTGTTGTCTCAGGCTCCGCTACCGACATGATTTCTATGGGCTGGTCTGTCTCACTTTTAGA
The DNA here is from genome assembly GCA_034769895.1 of Magicicada septendecula. Classification (NCBI taxonomy): domain Eukaryota; kingdom Metazoa; phylum Arthropoda; class Insecta; order Hemiptera; family Cicadidae; genus Magicicada; species Magicicada septendecula. The sequence continues at coordinate 319,687,178 of CM068373.1, read as the reverse complement.
TGACGTGGTGTTACGGCGCTTTTTTACCTGAGGTGGGGCAGGGGCCTGGTAAGGAGCCTGAGTTGGGGTTGCCTGTACCACAGGTGATTGCTTCGGTCCTTTACTTCTCTTTTGTTGTTTGTTAACAACAGTGGCGAAAGTCACGGCAGCCGTAGCAGGAGGCGAAAGGCCTGGCTGCTCGGTTGCAGGTCTGGAACCAGCTTCCGGATGCCTTGGTGGTGGCAGGGGCCCTTTTGGCTTTCGCCGCTCGAGCACCCGCTTGAACACCGTGCAGGACCGGTAGTTGGCGGGGTGACTTCCGCCACACTTGATGCACCTTTTAAATGCCGGTGCGTCGCAACGTTTAGTGGGGTGCGGCAAAGAGCACCTCACGCGCTCAGGAGCGTTGGAACAAGTGTCGGAATGATGTCCAAAGCGTTGGCACCTGTAACATTGAGGCAGAGCCCCGGGAGCGCGGCTTCGTTCCACTTTAACGTGAAACCCAAAAAGCCGGAGGAGGACCGGTTCCGCCTCGATTTCGTAACCGAGCGCCCCCGTGGCCCAACCGCCACGAAAGCGTCGGTCTCGTCACCGGGCAGCGGGACCGTCCGGGGATCAACTTGGTCCGCTGGCATTGCCGGGAACTCGGCGAATCGCTCGAGTGGGGGAGTGCAGAGGCGAGCGACTGCGTGCTCGTTGACTCGCCCGTACCGGGCATGGCCGTCAACGAGCGGGAGGTTCGCCGACCAGAGGCAGCCAGGCTGCCTCCGGCGGTAACCAGAGACCTAGGGTCCGGCCCGAGCCGGACCTCGAGTGGATGAACTGGAACGCTCAGGCTGAATAACAAGCTGGGCCAATGACCGGCTTCGTTGAATACCTCTCCTTACCAAGAGAGATGTCCATCTGCCTCTTTACCCCGGCGATATCCAAGCTCGCTGACCACTGGCGGGGGCTTGCAAGGATCGTCCGGGGCAGCGCTAACTAAGAGACTGAGCGTCAGCGATTCAGATGCGCTGCGCAAATAGAGTTCTGGCAGGCTAGTGCTTCCTCCTCTTCAACAGGCTTGATGTCTTCGCCTGGTCCTGAGAAGGGTCGGCTCGTCTGGTGGTCCTTAGAAGGCCCGACGAGACGAGACTCAGCTGATCTTGTGCTGGCTACTCAATTCACCAGCCAGCTGAGTCGTTGTTTTCGTCCTTCTTGTAGCCTGTAGTGCAGAATACACAACAAGCAGGGCAGCAGATGTATTATGGCTGTCGTCTTCAAACGAAGGCAGCAGCAGGGCAGCAGCTGTACCACAGCGAAATCGCTTCCGATAACGTCCAGAGAGAGCTGGTCCAAGAGAGGAGGTCCTTCCAGATCGAGAAGCAGAAGCAATGTGAAGTTGCCCTAAAAAAAAAATTCTAGCCGAGCTCTTTTTATGCCCTGACCGGGATCGCTGATCGACTCGCTCCTAACAAGTCAGGTGTCATGTCTCGGCTGATGATCCCTGATTGGCTCGCTGCGGTCAGGTGTCACGCGCCGTCAGGTGTTCGCGGCGACCTCTCGCTGGTACCGGAGAGCAGACGTTTGCCTCCGTGTCGTCACAAATTATAAAGAAAAATGAAAACGCGTGTTGTCTGAAAAGAAAAAAATGACAGAAAATACTGAAAAAAGAAAATACCTCTAACCATCAGTCAGAGGGTAGTTTTTTAACCTCACTCTATTTTATGATAAGGATTTGGCCTACATGCTAAAACCGAGGCAACAGGCAACACGCATAGGTCACATGACATTATACAAGCAGCAGGTTACACAACTCTCGTATTTCGTAGCGGCCTTCTGCGCCTTCGAGACGATGAGTGATTATTCTACCGACAATTAGAACCCTCACGTAAACGTTACAACGACAGTACATTCCTTCCGCCTGTTATTTAAGCTAATAATAAGATGTGTCATTGCGATAGTGTTACAATTCATTGAGGTTTATTTTTATTAAGGAGTATTTAGTGATAAATATTAATGGTTAATTATTGTGTAGGATATCTGTAATTTGGTAACATATATTTTTTGTAGTGATAATGTGTTGTAAGGAGTATTATATTAACATAGTAATATAGTAAGTTATATTAACTGTTGTAAGGAGTGTTTTGTTGAATACAAGTGTATACAAGTGTGAGTATCGATTTCTGTGGTGTTCCATAATTTATTCTTTATTCCATTGTTGAAAATTATCGTGGTCAATGCGATCGTTAATCCTCCCTATATACAGATAGTCTCTCTCTCTCTCTCTCACATACATACGGTGTTATGGGCCATGATCTTGGCAGCATTCAGCCTGCAGAGAATTACTTAAGTTCGTCGTTATTGTTTAAAGTTGTGTAATGTTGACTTGAAATTTTCTTTATTATACATGTTAATGTACTTGACGATATTCTTGAATATATATAGATTGTACACAAAAACACGGTAAACGCATTATAAAAATAATAGATCAATAAATGCCAGAAATTCGATAGGGGCACTTTATAGTAACTCGACTATACAATAAAGTGACACTTGTACTAAGTTTATTCTCCTACGTTATCTAACACATTGTGCACACATCTCATAATAACATTAACGAAGTGTGTACATAACAATATCCCACCACAATTAAATAGTTGTATTATTATTATTATTCCGGGTGTACAATGTTTACACACTTTCCGGAACCAAAGATTACAGAAGTGATTGAATTCTCATCCTCCACTGCTGCTTGTTCGTCCATAGATATTCTTCAATTTCTCGTTCCCTCAATATAGTTTGAATTTCTTCTATCCAGGCGATCGGTGAACGTCCTCTTTTTCTTCTTGCTGGTGACTCTCCATTCCATAACTCTCCTTGGCAATCTTTCCTGTGTCAATCTTTTTATGTGTCCATACCATTGTAATTTTTTGCTTGGACAAAATCAAGAATTGAATTTTTTACATTCATTCTGTCCTTAGTGTCTTTATTTCTAATTTTCTCACGTCTGGATATTCTTGCCGAACATCTCCAAAAGTCTGTCTTTGCTGTGATTAGTTTTATTCTTGTGTGTTTATTAGTAATCCAAACTTCTGAGCCGTAAGTCATAATACTTCTAACAATGGTTTTAAATATTTTTGTTTTAGTTTCTGCTGTAATTTGCTTCAAAATCTTGAGCCAAAAGTAATTGGTTGTCAGGAAACTGTAATGAATAAACTGTATCACCATGAAGTGGAATTCCCATGTTCTGCACATTTTTTTCAAGTCTCTATTGATTTCTACGTAAAAAGTTTGAAAATATTGGGTGATAGACAACATCCCTGGCGTAAACGTTTGGTCCCTTGAAACCCTGGTAACAAATTAAATAGTTGTAAGAGGTAAAAACTTTACACTTTGACTAATACTGGGCACTAATCGCGGGACTAATGTGTAAAACAATCTGCAGAAGTAACTGATTGGTTGCATCCGTTCTGGGATAATTATCGAGGACACATTTGGCCTTCTGAGAACTATAACTTGCAAATGTTTCTGCATCGATGGGAAAGTTTCAGGAATGTGCGAACACCTGCTCGTTTTTCTAGAGTCCTGGTGAATAGAGGTGTGCAAAACTAGTATTTGAAAATAACAAGTACGAACGATACCGTTCCAAAAAAGTAAGACGTATATATACCTGTTACTACATACTTATTACACATATACCTGTATTATATAATTTGTTATAAGAAATAAATTGAAGTTAAAATCATAGTCTGAAATTTTTTCATGAACATTACTAAACAGGTGCCCTTGTGTATCTGTGTTTCAATTGTTAGTATAGCTGTTGGCCAATAGCTCAGATATATAGTATAGCTGTTATCCAATTGTTAGTTCTGCGAAACCAAACAATAAGGTGTGCTATTAAGGGAGCGCATTAGTGGAAATGTTTAACTGTTTATTTGTTATACGAAATATTGTAATTATTTAACTTGGTCAGTCGTATTATTTATTAGATAATCTATATACATAAAACTCAAAGTCTGAGGATTTATGGGTACTGAATACAAATCCACACCGTTACACTGATTGCCACCAAATTTTGCATAGGTAACCAACCTATTTTGACACAAGCCAAAAAATACTGTCTAGCTTAGAATTTGGTATTTTGCCCCGTTCGCACGGTTTAGGCTCTTTTAATTATGCCTTTTAGTTGACGCGTATAAAGATGTCAAAAACACCATGGAGACCAGAATTAATTACCATAGTAACAAGTAAATAAACAATTGATATTTAGCGGCATCAGAACTGTTCATTTATCCGTTCATGCAGTTTTTAATGTTTTTAGTATGTGATTGTATCGATATATTTTGTAATTTTGTATACAGATACGTCTATATATTTTGTAATTGTCTTGAACGATTTTAAAATTTATGATTATACGTATTTGTGATGATGCAATGAATAAGTAATGAAACATATTAAATACTACTACTAAAGATGTCAACAACACCATGGAGACCAGAATTAATTACCGGTACCATAGTAACAGTTAAATAAACAAAAGCTAATTAGCGGCATCGGAACTGTACAATTATCCATTCCTCCAGTACATTTTCGATGTTTTATATAATATTCGATTGTATCGATATACTGCTATGTGGAAAAGAAGAAATGTACTAATTGTAAATTATCCTATTACTTAATGCAAAGCGAAAATACGTGTTGTTTTCATTTGTGAGGTTAGGTAACAACAGTGTTTGGTTTTTAGTTTACTTCTGAAATAAATAAAAGCCATGGTTAAGGAAAACATAACTTTTAATGTGTTATACAATGCTTCTAACACAGTAACATTTAAAATAAAGAATTTAGCGTTTTTGATTTAACAGGTACTTTATACATACCTCCAAAGGCTTCATAAACGGGTATTTTTAAATCTCTAAAGGCTGTTGCACCAATAGGCATAATATAATTTAGTACAAGTTAAAACAGTACAAGCATTGAAAGCAGCTTTGGAGATTTTGACTAATAAGTACAAAATTTTTATACGTGCTGACAGAACGCCATATAGACATAGGCAATAAAAATTATAATAAAATACTTATTAAAAGTCAAACACTTGCGTGCAAAGACGCGGGTAACAGTTAGTTATGTATATAATTTGAGAGATTACATCTCAAGTGTATTATGGTAAGAAACGTGAAAAATAAAGTAGTAAATACCGATTTCTTTGGCTTTCAATGACATTTGTGAATGACATAAATGAAAGAATGTGAACACTGATATGAACCAGCAAAAAAAAAACGGAAATGTTTAGCAATGACACACTTCTACTTAGAAATGTGAAGCATGTCTAAGCATTTCATTATGTTTAAATATTTGGCTTATTTGAAATAATAAAACACGATGCACAGTACTTACTTTAGTAAGTTATATTTTTATGTACTATTATTAATATAACAAGACACTGTTTAAACATGATTTTAATTTACAATTAAATTTATGCATCCTGATTGGTCAAAACCAATCACTCCATTAGTGGGGGCTAAGCAAAGTCTACAGGACAGAACAATTCAAGTCAGTACTTACTCACATCTCATGCGTGGAGGTTGTTAGGGCAAAGTATGCCTATACAATACATTTGTGGCATCACCTTACTTCACGTTTTTATTTAATATATTTTTTTTTACATTCAATTAACTTCAGTTCGCCGACAACAGTGCGCGTGAACATTTCATGAGTACAAATTGTACATGTCAATTCAGTGTTTTATAATACATCTAGTGGCCTCGTTAGTGAAGGATCTACAGCAACATCCCCAGCATCCCTATGGGAAGGCCTTCCCTAACAACGCCCCTAACCCCTTTCATCTCATCATCCGGCATCACGACCTCAGGCAACATACTGCGTGTACGTGAGTTCAGCATTTAAAAGAAACTCTACCGACCCAATCAATCATATAATGTAATTGACAATTTATTAACTGTATCTTTTGCAATCTACATAAAATTCCAGTGTTCACATTAGAGGGACCGGCAATTGCCCTAGAAGTGTATCGCTGTGGGGTTAAGAACCTATTCATATTTATGACAACAGTAAAACCTAAGAATTGCAGCATTTCTCTTACTTTACAGGTTATAAATAACTAAAGTGTAAATCACAAAACATTACACAACATATGTTTGGTCCTCCGGGCTGCATTTCTCTACTGTGAGCAATACTGGACAAAATGGACATGCTTAAAAGACAGTTAATTTGAGTCGGTTACGTTCATTATAAGCAATACTGAACACGTTACATAGAGTGCACGTTGGAAACAAATATCTATTGTGTTTTGAACAAAACTGTACCTGTGCGCGTAGACAGTGCAAGCGTGTTTCCTTGTCTCGATAACATTGTTAAGCTATTCATTTCAATAAATAAACATTATAATAAGTGAAGCATAATTTTATTATCTTTATTTAACAATGCAATCTCTATACCTAACAGTTCAGTAAATCAAAATGAAATACACTAGTTTCTCTCGACAAGGTAAATTACTCCTTAATCGCTTTAGTAAAATATCTCAACATACACAGACATTAATTGAAATTTACGAATTAACAGAATCAGATAAACAAAGGGCGCTATCCCTATATGAGGAAATTTGTGAAAAACATAAACATTTTGAGAAAAACTTAGAGAGATTATTTAGCGACGCTACTGTGCTCGATGAAACAGAAGAATCGGGTGTACAAGATTTAAGCAATCAAATCAATGGCCTATTTATCGAAATAAGCAGTAAATTACATCCAATTTTACCATCCAACGATCAAAACAACCACAACAGCACGACACAGTCAAACACGTTTTCCGGTAGCGGTATCAGATTACCTAAAATACAACTGAAAACGTTTAATGGTGATATCTCCCAATGGATTGCCTTTTTTAATTTGTTTGACACAACTGTGCATAAAAATCAAAGTTTAACCAACACTGAGAAATTTCAGTTTTTGCTTTCTTCACTTCAACATGAGCCGTTGAATTGAATAAAATCATTACCTCTTACTAATGAGAACTATCTTATTGCATATGATGATATTCTAGTTAAGAGATACCACAATCCACGAAAATTACAATTATTGCATTTAAATCATTTAATTGACTTGCCTACTTATCACGATGTTAATGCAAAAAACTTGCGAGCTTTCATATGCCAATTTAACGAACATGCAACAACTCTAAATAGCTTAGGATCGGATGTCCAAGACAACAATCCAATCTTAATAACATTACTTTTACGAAATTAAAATTTATATTTACAATATAAATACTAAAGAAGACGGAATTAAACAAAAAGTGAATTCCATATAACATAACGGCATTAACTAAGTAAGCAGCAACCTCAACTTCACACCGATTAGAGATTAACCCAGACTGCTGTCTCAGCTGTTTTAGTTTAGCAACGGCTGTGAGAAACCCTTAAATTCTTTATAAATGTCAAGCAGTATTATAAATGAAAAATATTTCTGACTTGAACAAGTCCGAATGAGATTATTCGAATTGCTTCCTCCTGCGCCTAATTATTTCCAGCCATGTACTTAATAGCAAACCTAATTAATTTTTGTTCAGTAACCATTTAAGTACCAAATGAAACAAACTTTTCGTAAAGGTATAACAAAAGTAAATTATCAAAAATGATTTCATTTATTAGCTGTCACTAAGACTGAAAAATATTCATTTAATACGTGCTTTAAGGTTTGTTACTCAACAGATGTTATGGTTTTGCCCTAATAGTTTATAAATTTTTATTTCTTACATAGTTGTTAATAAAAATTTATATTTCTTCTAATTTCGTGAATAGATTATGAGTGACAAACAAATATAATTAATGTATAATTTTGGATACGCAAATTGTTGTACAGTTAGATCGCGGCAATTGTTATATAGGTGTGAAACCTCTATAAGAAAATAGGAGATAAGGAAAAAGAACTTTCTGGAACTATGCGTAATGCCCGGTTACCGAACTTCGCTCGGTTGTAATATATCGTAAATAATAATTACTTTCTTATTAAATGCAAAAGGACAGTTAAATGAGTAAATATATAAAATGTTATAGTTTTAAAAATTAGACGTAAAATATAAACTTGTTAAATAGTTATACAATTTTAAGATTGTAATATATCTGAAATTGAAATTTTGTTAGAAATAAAAATGCGGAGAGAAGGTAATGAGTTGTATTTTAAAGTTATAATACAAAAATTCACACGCACGATAGCATACACAAACAAACAAACACACGCCTATAGGCCTGTATAAGTACACAATACACAACAAACGCACGCACGCACGCACATACTAGTATTACACATACTCATGCACGCATGCATGTGTGGCATGAGTATGTGTAATACTCATGCCACACACTACCCGAGCGTTTTTACTGTTACTTTTATATTAACAAAATCTTTTTCTAACATTTGATTGCAACTTAGTTTTCACACAAATCAAAAAACATTCAGCACTTCCAAAAAGTAAAGTGAAACTTGAACAGACGGGCAAATCACTTTCACTCATTGTTAAACCAAACTACTCATCAAGACGCAGTACACTTTCAGGAGGAAACAAACAAAAGATTATCAACGACATATTGAAATAATAGCAACAAACAACATCCAGATGAGGTGTTGGTACAGTTAGTAGTAGACATGCTGAGGAATAATAAGTCACCTGAGTGTGACAACTTGTATAACAGTTTTTCAAAAGTGGATGGATCAACTTAATAAAACAATTTCACAATCGCAGACTTAAATGATTTAGATTGCAGAAAGGACACCTAGAGAATGGAACTGTGGTATAATGTGCCAGTCTGCCTTTTTACTTAAAAAAGGAGATTCCATAGAATAATATAATTATATAGTTATTCGCTTACTTACTGCTGCCAATAAAATATTTTCTACCATATTTTATACAAAACTGTTAAAAAAAACTTGCCCCTACCTGTGTTGATTCAGAAAGGGAAAATCCACTATTGATCACACATTCACGTTACGGCAGATCTTGGAAAAAGCCAATGATTTTAATATTAACACCCGCCACTTACCTAACATAAAATTTAAGACCGCTTATGCTAGCATAAATAAAGACTAAATTTACATGGCTTTGATAGATCAGTATATCCCCCTTAAAACTGATCCGCTTGGTAAGAACGACAATGAGTGAAGTGCACGGCAGAATTAAAATTGAGTCTGAGCTGAGTGATTCCTTTAACTGTAATACTGGTTTGAGACAGGGCGATGGTTTATCCTGATTGCTGATCATTATAGCACTTGAGAAACTCATAAGAGATTCCCGTCTACACAGGACAAAACAATACTCTCAAAATCGGTCCAGTTATTGGCATTCGCAGATGTTACTGATATCATTGCTCGATCTTATTGTTACATCGACTCGATGACTGTAGTCTTCCTTAACTTGGAACGTAATGCAAAAAAATGGGTTTAGTTTTAAATGCAAATAAATCTAAGTATACAACGTGTGAAAAAAACTGTACTAACAGACTTCAAATGTATATTAATGACTACACCATTGGTTGAGCCAACCGTTTTAGATATCTGGGTTTAATAGTGGGAACAAATGAGACCAATATAGATACTATAAAGAAAATCCAACAGCGAATCTCAGCAACAAATAGATGCTATTTTGGACTGGTAGAGTAGAGGAGAAGTAAATTAATATTAATATCAACAAAATGCACAATTATAAAACTTTAAATGAACAGTTTCAGCATATGGGATAGAAACATTCACCATCACCAAAGTAAATGATAGACGTTTTTCAACTTTTGAAACAAAGATATTACGGAAAATATATAGTATAGTATGTGAAATTGATGTATGACAGATACGTTATAATCAAGAATTATACGCACTGTTTATTAATGTAGATATTATATAATATACTAAATTACCAACGTTGACATAGGCCAGGCATTTAATAAAGATGGCTGAATATGAAGTACCGAGGTACGTCTTCACAATTCCGCTGAATACAAGACGAAAGACAGGCAGGTCAAAGCTGCTGTGGATTGATGATTTGAGAAATGATGCCAAACTACGAGTGCCATTTGGAATGACGGAGTGGAAAGCCATCGCGACAGTAGATCGGGACCGATAGAGAAGGCTTCTAGAGAACATTTAGATTCAGCAAGTGTTATAGTAACAGTGATAATGATGGTGACTCAGCTTTTTTACATTTTTGGAGCTCACATGAACATAAGTGTTGTTTAAGTTCTTGAACGAAGAACAGTATTATAAGGACAATAAAAAATTAAGATGCAAGACAGATTACCATAAATGTTTTTGTGCTAACATATAGGCCTGGAGCTTTTTCATGCGATAAATTAGACAAAACTAAGGGTTTTATTATTTACAAATTTTTTAAGCTGCACGCGTGTACAATTTGTTTATCTCCAATGAAGGAACAACATTGAGCAATCAACAGTAAACATGAATTGCATTTTGTTGTTTATGAAATTGCATTACAAACTGATTGAAAGTAAATAAATGTTAAGATGACAAAATGTGTCAACCGCTGTAAAATGTTTTTCAATATTCCTATAAGCTTTAATTAAATGATATCAAATATTTCAAAACCTTCTCGCAATGACGTTAACGTCGATACAGAAATTACTACACGAATGCATTGGCGGCCACTAACTCCAATTTAGTTCTGTTTGAATGATAACTCTTGTTTTATATTCTCCGTCTTGTTTAGTTTAAGTGTTTGAATTTAATAAGAAAATTCATTTCATATATTTATCTATAAAGTAAACAAACTATTTTTTTCAGACTTTCCGATTTTAATTGTAGACTTTTTCGGTTTATTGAATTTATTCCCGACATTACTTATATGTCAAAAATATTTATTCTCAAAATTATTAAATACCGGGCTGTTAGGCCGTGGTCGGTTGCTGTAAATTCTGGACATCTATGGCAACGTTTTCTATCCCCCCCCCCTCGGAGATCAGGCTAGCAAAAAGCAACGGGTTGATTTACTCGAATAAAGTTGTCGGGTATCTGTCGGCCTAACATCTGCCGTAACTGTTTTCTTAACACTCTGTCGCTTTTTGTGGCCTAAAGAAGATCTCTGACCACGGCCTAGCAACCCGGTATTTAATAATTTTGAGGATACTGACAACGGCTGTGTAAGCTTAAGACAAAACAAAATTTATTGTTCAATTTATTCATTATATTTTGTATTTCATTTTTACTAATTTATATGTTAAATTTATATCAGTGCAACAATTTTGACATCACCATTAAAATTAACTTGATTAATTTTGTCACAGTTTTTAATTCTAATTATTTTAAGTAGAACATAAACAAAAATTGAAGTTAATTAGCAAATTTAAATTAACACCAAAGTGCAATTTTTATAATTTTTGGAATTTTATTTCAATCAACAGTAATAATAAAATACAATCAAATATTTTGCAGGAGATTTATTCGTGTCAATGAAACACTTTAATCTGGAATTCTTTGAAGTAAAACGAATTAACATGAAACCTTTTGTAATATCTTCTACAAAGTGTCTAGATGAAAGTTAAAAAAAGTTTTGTAAATATTTTAAATTATGAGACTTAAATATGCCCTTTTGTAAATATGAGACTTAGTATGTTAGGTTAATTTAGTAATGTCATTGAAATATTTTCTTCTTCCCCTAAATAATGCAAAAAATGTTGAATTTAACAAAGAAAAGTAGACAGTTTCTTTTAAGGATTAGTAAACAATTAATTAGTAACAATTAGTAGACAGTTTTAGATAGGATTATAAACAATTAGGTTGGTAACAGTACCACACTTCTGCTCTACTCTTTTCTTAGGTTTTAATTTGACTAAAAAGAGCTTTTTATTTTTTAGTCTATGCTAATGCTTTTCTTTGCACAGTGCCTCTTCTCCAATTACAAATTTTTGAAAAATACGACTCGGAAGTTTGGACTACTAATAAACACACAAGAATTAATGTCAGCCGAGATGAACTTTTGGAGACTTTCGGCAAGAGTATCCAGACGTGAGACAATTAGAAATGAAGTCATTAAGGGCAGAATGAATGTGAAAAATTCAATTGTTGATTTTATCCAACCAAAAATTACAATGGTATGGACACACGAAAGAATGACACAGAAGAGATTGCCAAGGAGAGTTATGGAATGGATTCTGGATATTTGCTGGTTGTTTTTAATTTGAGCTCAGTTTTACGTTGGACGTGGATAAAAGAACGTAAGGCTAGGGTGAAGTAAGACACTGCCATGCTACACAAAGAAGAAGATAAGAATGAGAATACAAATAGAAGAAGAAGTAACTCGTTTTCAATTCCTATCCCATATATTCGTTATGTAGGTTCTAATTTTGTGAAAATGATTTATTGTCACTTGCTTAGGAAAAGAAGAATCCAAATCAAAGAATGTGAGTAAGAAAAATTTATCAATGTAACTCAAATAACTTGTTTAAATAAATGTTAACTTTTTCAGCCTATATAAGAATAGGAAGGTACGTACGGAATGACGAAAAGGAGTCTCACCAACTTTTGTCACTACTTATTGCCACACTGCTAAATACTTCGTTCTTGACGATGGCTTTCGGTGACTACACCATCTTCTGGTCTTTTAAGACCTGAAGATGGTAAAGACACCAAAAGGCCTCGTCAAGAACGAAGTATTTACCATCGTGGCAATAAGTAGTGACAAAGTTGGTGTTACATGGTTGCTAATAAAACTAGCAAAACTGGAAAAGATGTACATTGCTTTGTTTTGTTTAGCCGTTAAAATGATGTTACATTTCTCGGCTCAGGTTCTCAGTTGTTATCGACAACGTTTAAGTTTATGTTTAATTCAAAATAAAGACAAGCCAACCTTTGTACAAAACTGTCCAAGCGGTTTCAGATACGTTCAGACTGACATGCTGTCATGGCACTTTGAGAAACAAGGCGGCATCAGTGTGTCTGAATGAGAACGCCGTCGCCTGGAGTTCACGATCTGCCACGTGCGCGGTTAATTAACTTACTAAACTGTTGACTGGAACTGTCAGCTTTCCCAACAAATATGTGTATTAATCTCACTTACCGATTCAAATTTGATGACAGTCGAAGCCGCTGGAACCGAGCAGTTTATATTCGCGCGTCGCATCTAGCAAAAGAAGAAAACAAATTTGACAAAACTGAAAGCACAGAATTTTGCAAATAATTTATCGTCAATTTTTGAAACAGTAAACATACTATTTAAAGCGAAAACAAACAGAACTACGATTTTTATTTAAGATTATGAAACGAATGGAACCACCTAGAATAGCCGAGAGAGTCCTCGCCCCGTCCTCCCGTCTTTGTAGCGGGTATTGCCTCAGTCCACGCCGCGTTCAAGTACGTTCCAGAGTACTCTATAGATCACTTGAATAGTATTAAGTGGCGTGAACATTGAGGATGGAAGATTTCTAGAAGACGTGCGCAACCAAAAAAAAAGCCTTGGCAGACGCCATGTCAATGGTATTGAGGGACTTATTTAAGCGCGGATCGAGTGTTTGTATAAGTATTATAGCAGTGTTGTAATTAGTGCGGAATTCTTTGTAGTTGACATTATTATTGCGTGTGGGCAATTTTTACTTGAATTGCTATAAGAGACTATCTTGTTGATTACAAATTATTAATTGTGATAATTAAAGCTGGTTATTAGTGATTCCATTGGTGTCTTGTATTTTGTTTTCCACTGTACCATACGACGATCAGTTACACCGTCGTAACACAATTTTTTAAAACTTAATCAAACATTATCTTAAATCTTTACGACTCTGTTAGCATTATTATTTACACTTTGTCTAACTTTTCTTACGTTCTTCTGCTTCTTTTTTTTTTATTATGTAAAAGAAGAAATGCATCATACACTCCAGCCTTGCCATCATAATTTTCAATAAGGAAAGGCAATGCTGATGGTCTTACTACGTATTTACGACCATTGTTGCCTTTTACCTTTCCGATTATAATTAAGGACGTTCCTAAGAATCCTTTCCCTTTTCACTTTACGGCAATGAGAGTGGTCACCTACACCGTAGATGATGACCTTTATTTTAGGTCTTGAGAAAACAGAAGAACACCATCCCATGTTGAAATGTCGTATTTCCCGTGTATTTGCCAACTCAAAGTGCTCACATTAAACTCGATAGTAGGTAAATACAATCAGTGTAACGCGAAGGCCGCTGGTAACGAAATGGCAAAACATATGAAGCGCAGGAAGAAAGGAGTCACGGGTAATTTAGGAAGAGAAGAGGACAGCTGTAAAAAAGCACCAAATTTAGTTGAATAAACGGCAATCATAGTAAAGATTTGTAACTGTATACCGCAGGTGATCAGAGAGGACATAGAAATTTACAAAAATAAGAATGACTTTGGCAAAGACAATAGTTATAAGTTCACGATAGTTTTGGAAACCGATTTCAAATAATGTTACAAAATCGGTTTATTGAAACAAAAGAATTGTGTTGTAAGCTGTTAACTTTTTATTCTGTTTAAATATTTTTTGTGTTTTACTTCTATAATGTATTATAATTTTTGAGTTGTTGGACTGCAAGTAAATTTTTTGTATATTATGGGCTTGCTTGAAAATGTATAGCCTTGAGTTTTTGTATAAATAAGGGTGTGTCAAGTCTCATTTTTCTGTTTGCTGAGCCACTGACGATGCCTCAACGTAGTATTTGCGAAACGTTTGTTTTAAAGAAAAATAAAATCATGTATGTTAAATTGGAAATGTGTTGTTATCGAAAATGAAAAGTATGAAACCTTAAGAGCGAAATTTTGTGTGAACATTTGTTAATACCACGTTACACATGTACATGAATTTTTCGTGTTTTGAAAACCCAAATCTGTTGCTGTTTTCTAGGTTATAGTTTCGATGATTTAAACACGATCAGTGTAGACAAGTTAAAAGAAATACGACTCTGTCAATACAATGCCTTCCGTTGTTTCCACGGTTATTAGTTATATTCCAAAAAATCAAACCCGAGATTGCAGCATACAATTTGAGAGTGATAGAAGTCAAAGGGTCAACAGAAATGTTCACAGCTCCCTAGACATATGGCACCATATACATATCACAGGAGGCTGAACTAAAAACGTAATGCACAACTATTTACGAGGGTCAGTTAAAAAGTTCTCGGAGCGACATCTGTAGCTTAGCGGGAAACTAAAATTTATCGTGTGCTGCAAGATTTGAATTTTCTGTGAACTCCTGTTAATTTCCAAATTTATCTAACAATTTGTTCATTGTTTAGAAGCTGTTTAAATTTGACGTGTTATGCATGTTTTGAGAAACGGACAAAATCAAACATCGTGGTGTGATTCTTTGTTAAAAATTGTTTAGCGGCCGCGGAAATTCAAAACAAAATTGTAAATGTGTCAGGAGATGCTGCGACTTCAAAACCAACGGTTAGTAAGTAGGCACTTGAGCTTAAACGTGGTCGTACGAGCAATGAAAATGTGATCGCACTGGACGCGCAAAAATATAATAACTCCAAATGCGGCAGACATCTTGCACAACGTTTTATCACACCAAGTTGTTGAGTTAAAGTATGGTGCACACGCTCATATAAGAGATGCCTATGATTTCAACAACTTCGTCGACTCCTTAGTCTGCGGTCTTCCAACACCCTATCAATTTTTTTTCAATAATGCCATTATTTTTTGCACTTTTTAGATGTCCACTGCTGGGATAGTCTTCAGTACTTGTGCGACTTTACGACCACGTTTAAACTCGAGTGTGTCCTCCTTACCGTTGTTCCTGAAGGCGTAGCATGTCCTAAGACATTTACAATTTTGTTTTGATTTTACATTTGCGCTAAAACGTTTTTAACAGAGAATTCGTAACAACATTATGTTTTATTTTGTGCATTTTAAAAACACGCGTGACAGAAAAATTTCAAACAGCTGGTAAAAAGTGAAAAAATTGACAGATGTATCTGGATATTAACAGGTGTTCACGCAAAAGATACGTCTTGCAGCACACGTAAGATTTTAGTTCCACGGCTGAGCTATAGATGTCGCTCTGCGAACTTTTCAACTGACCCTCGTACATTACACGGTAAGCAACCTTTGTGTTTACCGCATCAGCGCAGTGTTATGTCGCTGCCTACGGACCACAGACTGTAGTACAAACAACTTTACTGTATTATTAACTAACAAACGCCGATCATCACGATATTGTGACGTGTAGCTCACATGGAAGTGGCATACTGTGTTTAAAGCGCCGGCTAATTTAGACCAGCTTTGTACGCGTGGTGCTGCCCCGTTAATGGCAGGTTGCGTTCGTCGAATCCCCCGTGGCATTTGCTCTCGTTTAACACGATTTTGGATAAACGTAAATTAGTGTAACGCGTTGCTGTATATCCATAGGCATCATTCACCCGTACAGATACGCCCGCTCAATCTTGGCTAAAACGACATATTCATTTTAAATTTGATTTACTATTAAACAATGATTGTAGATGCTAGAGGACGAGCCATAACATTCTTCACTTCTGCCCATAGTGTAGTGTCTCGCCTGCAGCAGGAAGGTGGAGGAAACTAAAAACGTCGTATTTATTTACACGATACTGAAGAACATTAATGGTAGAACATTACCATATTATTACCAGTATACAATATTTGGATATAACAATAGCGTAACTACAGTTCTGTGAAAACGTTAAGTACTCATGAACCTATTATTACCCCTACCCTTAAACTTCCCCATATACCGCACAATCTTATATACTATACAATATTTATAAATTGGCTAATTAATGTAAAAACAAAGAATTTTACCTCTCTATGTTTCTTACAACACACTGAAAACCCTCTGCTTACAAAAACGTTAATTACTGCAGAATGAGTGGAAGTAGACCATTGAATATAAGTATGTGTGTAGGGTCAGCAGAAACGATTATTTAGCCATTATTTTCCTTGTAAAATGAAATGCAAGGCCTTTTCCTGGCCTAAACTATAAAAACTTATTTTTTCCGGAAATTACATTTCTTAAAATAGCTTGAATTGAATTCCAGGGTAAATCGGAACATCAAATCTGCCACTGACAAAGATTCATACAAACAAATTCAAGTACTCTTAAATTCAAGCAAATTTTATAAAACGGAAATAAAAAAATAAAAAAAAATTATTCTGGTTTAGCCCATGACCAAGCCTTACTTTTTTAAAATAAATAAAGTATTGTGACTCAAGAGGTGTTCTTGTATGCATATCAATATACTAAAATGTGGAGGCATCCATTTTACAGTAATTAATTTTTCTACAAATTCTTTTTTTTCCTTTGTAAAGCATGAAAAACTATTTTATAAAAGTACATTGTAGATTGTAGTAAAAAACATTTTCTGACTTAGATGTGTTACTGCAGTTGGTAAATCAGTTTTATGACTTTATTTTCAAAAAACTACTAATTTGAAAAAAGGTACCGTATACAAAAAAAGAAGGTTTATACGGATGGTCAATAGAAGTTTATACTGATTTTACACAAAAGTACAGATGCATAAAATAATGTCTATAAACACCGCTAGGTGAGATGAGAAAATGTTAAATTATTCGTTTTATTATAAATAAATCATGGGAATCTTATTCTTTGCTACACATCTGCATATACCTGTAGAGTTTGCGTATGTAAGTCCTTGTTTAGAGAAGGTGCATATTCTAGATACATCTCTCTCGTGTTGAATTCGTCTTGTGACCAAGTGGATGTCAATCAGTATTCTCTTCAAAGTACGTCTATAAAACATTCTATTATCAATTGTACAAAACATACGAAGGGGCTGGCATGTTAAATGTGTTGTAATCACTTTACTCCTTTAATTATAATATTGTTTGCGAGTAGATCAGCTGAAAATAGTTACAGTGGTGTTTAAATATAATTATTTGGAAGCTTAAGTTTTAGAAATTATCTTGATTACATGTAATTAATCTTCTCCTCAAGAACGTTTGATATATGACTATTTTTTTTTTTATTTAGAAATCTTCTTGGAAGGTACTTTGGTTCTGTTCTTTTAAAAACCTGTAAAAAATCTTCTTTCTTCGTTTAACTGTATAAGTACGTTTAACTGTACTTAATCGACAAGGTGAAGACGCATCAATGAAGGCGCAAACCTTTACATAACTAGAATGAATATGAAGACAATGTATATAAATTTGATACAGAGAATTTCAAGCCAAAAATAAATTTGTTTTTTCACGTTAGTCATTTTTTACTCACACACGCGTTCAATTGCAGGAACAATGATACTAGTACTGAAGCTAGTTAATACGGATCAGTTAGATCAAAACAAATCCTTCCGGATGAGGTGTTTAAATAATTGACCAACCAGCAAAATAATAGTAACAGCCTTACAAAATAAAATAAATGCTACTGTACAGACGACCTGAGTCCATACGACTCGTTTCCATTACACAGTTTGTTTCTACGTTTAGTTTTAAACGTTTTTTTCACTCGTGGAAACGTATAGCCAACTATATACGAATCCCACGCCACAAGTGCCATTGAGATGAACAAAAAAGTTTTCTCTAAAGGCGTGACGTATTTTCAGAGAAGTGACTGTGAAGCCTCGAAACTAGAAGCGTTTAAATTTGTCTTAGGGGGCCAGTTGATTTCAGCGAATGTCATAGATAAGACCAAATCACAAATACTAGAATGAAAAAATTGGACATTCGAGAAGGGTGAGTCTTCAACAGACATTTTCTGAAATATGTCTAAAGAAAAATTGAAACACGTATTGTCTCAAAAGAAAGAAAAAGCATAGAAAATACTGGAAGGGATTAGATCTTGAGTAAAGTTCGACTTTTAAATTCAAGCGATTTTATGATAAGGATTTGGCCTACGTTCTAACACCGAGGCGATACATCACATGCGTAAGTACATGACATTATTTAAGCAGTTTTTTTACTCAAAACTCTTGTATTTCATAACGTGCTTTTGCGCCTTCGAGACGGTGAGCGATCATTCTACCGACAATTGGAACACTCTCGTAAAGATTGTATTAATTTATTAAAACAATTTTTGCTTCAAAATATGCATAAAATTAATGGCTTGTAAAAGTTAATGTTTGATATCCATTAAGTAGTGCACAAGTTTCCAAGGTTTTAATATTATGTTCGCCGTAATCAAAACATCAGAGCAGGTTTCAGTATGTGACGTTACGACATCACAGAACAATCTACGTGTTTATCTAATCTTCCAGGGTGATCCGGGATGTAACGTGTGTGGCGCACGTGCTTGTTAACGCATTTTCTAGACTTTGCAAGACATCGCGCGGGCGCACGGACTGTGTCAAGGCCGCAAGTAATTACGTCGTAACTATACTGGCGCTATCGCGCATTATGGAATAATCTAGTAACTTGGGGCGGTATAAATACCAGTACTCAACGACGTTCAGTTCAGTATCAGTGCGATATATTGACAGTGCGGTTCGAGAGTTATAGGTAACGATATTACTGTGCGCGTTCAAGTAATTATTAGTTAAGAGTAGTGTTTTATAATTGGACAACACAATTGTAATACAATTGTGCTTAATTTTAGTGGACATTTTATGGCGTGTGAACAAATTTCATTTGATTTGTTGTAGAGATTGTGTTGTTAATTACGAACTGTTTAACTGTAAAAATTAGAGGTGTGATTAGTGACTTAATTGGTGTCTTGTAATTTGTTTTCCACTGTACCTACGACGATCGAGTAGACCGTCGTAACAGTGGTGTCAGAACTGGAATAAAACGGTTAACAATGGAAACAGTGGACACTTTGTACAAGACGAATGTGATTCGTAATTAATCGGTAAACATGGATCCCAGTCAGATGGTGGAAGCTTTACAAACACTGCTGCGGCAAACACAGGAAGAAGCAGAGGAACGACAGGATGAGAAACGCAGACAGGAGGCGGAAGAAGCAGAAGAACGACAGGATGAGAACGCAGACAGGAGGCGGAAGAAGCAGAAAAACGACAGGATGAAAAACGCAGGCTGGAAAGAGAAGAGAGTGAGGAACGTCAGAAAGCATTAATTCTAGAAACAGAAAAAAGACAAAAAGAAGAACGGAAGCGTGAAACAGAAAACATCAAGGAGTTAATACATGAACAAAAGCAGACACAAGAACAAACCGCTGCAGAGTTGGGTCTCCTAAGAAGTGAGCTTAATAAAAAAGTTACTAAAATATCGGAGGTACAAGAATCAATGATATTAAAAATAGCTGAAATAGAGAAATCTGTTTCGAGTGTTGAAGAATCGATGTCCACAAAAATATCTGACATAGAAGAAACCATGTCAAATAAAATATCTGCAGTAGAAATCTCAATGGCAAACATAAGAGAGCAGTTCCTGAAGTTGCAAACAAAACAACTTTGTGAACGGACTGTACCAATGATAAAGACGGAGAAAGACACAGAAAATAAGTCAATAGAGAAGGTCACCTAGCCTGCGGTTGGGACAGTTCATGTCAAGGTCCCAACCTTTGATGGAAGCATGCACTGGGCGACGTATTTACGCAAATTCGAAGCTGCTGCATGCGAAAATAATTGGACGGAGAATGACAAAGCAGTTTCACTCGTTCTCTCATTAAAAGGACCCGCAGCAGAACTACTACAGAAAGTGCCACCTGACAGCCAAAACACCTATGCCGAATTGATAAAAGCTCTGGAATTAAGGTATGGTGATAAACATTTGCGAGATACGTACTGCACCCAGTTGAGAGCAAGGCGACAGCATGCCGGAAGAGCCTTCAAGAGTTTGAAGCAAGTATCGACAGACTAATTAGACAGGCCTATCCTGAAGCGTCATAAGACTTTCGAACGAATTTTGTGATGCAGACATTTACTGCCGGTGTCCGAGATAACGAAGTACAGCAAGAGTTACGAATGGCAAGACACCAGAACAGTGCGGATGCCCTGGTACATGCTTTGCAATTTGAGGCCGCCAAATCAGCGTCTGGTTGGACAAGTCATAAATTGCGCGCGCTAAAAGATCGCGACGGCACAGACGATGAGGAAGAAGAACAAGGAACAGAGACTCGACGGTCGGTGCCACAGAATAAAATAAGAAAGGACGGAATACCGAAGTGTTATAGATGTGGGAAACATGGACATCTACAACGAGATTGTCGGGTTAGAATTCAGCAGCAGGGAAACGAGCAATTGTAGGTACAACGGGGCGTGTGCTGACTAACTGGAGAGAACGAAGCCCCTAGACAATACGCAATTTCTACATTTCAGAAAAACAGCGGGAGCTTGGTGGTTACCGGATTTGTTCAAGAAAAGCCAACTTTGATTACAGTTGACACAGGCGCAACAGTTTCTATTGCGCGCCCCGAAGTGGTGAAAGATCTCAAGCCAATGTGGTGCTCTTGCAGCTTGCGAACAGCTACTGGACGGCCTGTAAAAGTGTATGGAAAAGTGGAGATACATTTACGCCTCGGTCGACTTGAGTTTAATCATCAATTACTTATTGCAAACATTGTGGATGAAGCAATTCTTGGTGTGGACGTTATGAACGTATACGGATTTATAGTCGACTTCAAAAACAATGTCTTGAGAATCGGAGGCGAAGGGGTAATGCTATCAACAATAACGACAGCGGAAAAATCGATGGACGTCATAAACCAAGTGGCCGTAACTGTTCCACCAAACTACGAAAACATTATTATGGTTAGAACCGAGGGGCAACCAGTGCTCTATATTCTAACCCCAGGTAGTCAGCACACCGGGCATACAAATTGCCAGACGTTTAGTAAAACATGACGAAACCGGAAATGTACCTATTAGAGTGGCGAATATTTTGGATCAAGCTATCACTTTACAAAGCAATACGCTCCTAGGCAAATTGACTCCTGTGGCCTGGGTAGCCGGAATGACGCAACGAAGATCCAGTGCTTAGGATAATTCCAAATTACCTGAGGAACTGCAAGAATTATTGAACAGATCTTCTAACGACCTCTCAAGTGGTGAGGTAAAAGAACTCAGACAGTTTTTACATGAATTCAAATATTCTTTTGCAGTTCGGAGACAGTCATTGGGAAGAACCTCTCTTGTACAACATCGCATCAATACCGGGGGAGACAACACCGATACGCCAACCTCCACGAAGGCCTCTATTATCTAAACAAGAGGAAATGTCTCGGTTAGTACAGGACATGTTGACAGAGGGAGTAATCGAATCTTCGTCAAGTGCTTGGTCTGTCAAGATTTAACGTCATGCCATTTGGACTCTGTAATGCATCGGCAACATTTGAAAGATTGATGGACCTGGTACTCCGAGGCCTGACATGGAAGACTTGCCTTGTTTATTTAGACGATGTCATAGTCATCGGGAAACTTTCAAAGACCATTTGGAAAACCTTAAGGAGGTTCTAACTAGAATTCACGGTGCCCAACTGAAGCAGAGCCCGAAGAAGTGTTTTATATTCCAGAAGGAAGTACAGTATCTGGCCATCATGTTTCTGCAGCGGGTGTTAGCATGGATCCTAATAAAGTAGACACCGTAAGAGACTGGCCAGTGTCGAAGAGTAAACACGAAGTTCGGGGTTTCCTGGGATTATGCTCATATTACAGACGTTTTGTGAAAGGCTTCGCTGCTATTGCTAAACCATTATATGAGCTAACAAAAAATAAACGAAACTTCCAGTGGTCGAGGGTGTGTGATCAAGTATTTAGGACTTTGAAAATTGTATTATGTTCGCAGCCAATTCTCGCTTTCCCAGATTCCGAAGGGAAGTACATTGTGGACACAGACGCAAGCAATACTGGTCTAGGAGCAGTTTTGTCTCAAGTTCAAAACGGTGAAGAACAAGTAATATCGTATTACAGCAAGACACTTTCTAAAACGGAGAAAAATTATTGCGTCACAAGGAGAGAGTTGCTGGCAATCGTCCGAGCGTTGGAGCACATCCATAAATACCTCTATGGACGAGAGTTTTCACTACGTACCGCCCATGCCGCGCTTGCATGACTCATAAGATTTAAAAATCCGAAAGGACAGTTAGGAAGATGGCTTGAACGTCTGCAAGAGTACAACTTCAAGGTACAACATCGACGGGGGCGCCTGGATGGTAATGCAGATGGCTTATCACGAAGACCGTGCCCGGAAGACTGCCGACATTTCCACAGATAGGAAGAACAAAACTCAAGCAAACATGTTCAAGCCATCACTACAGATTTCCTGGCTGACGGCTCGACAACACAAGACTGTCGACAAGAACAGATGACTGATGAAGACATTGGACCGATCTTGACAGCAAAAGAGGAAGGTCGCCGCCCGGATTGGCAAGATATCTGCCATGTTTCCGAAGTGGTGAAGGGCTACTGGGCACAATGGGAATCTCTCACTTTAGGAAACGGATTGCTAAAATGGGCTTCGGAAAGAACAGATGGACGAGACGTGGTCATCCAGTTGATAGTTCCCCGAAGTAAAGTGCAGTCTGTTTTGAAGGTGATGCATGATGGAACATCTGGAGGCGTTAACAAAACCCTTGC
Source organism: Magicicada septendecula (assembly GCA_034769895.1). NCBI lineage: Eukaryota > Metazoa > Arthropoda > Insecta > Hemiptera > Cicadidae > Magicicada > Magicicada septendecula. The sequence goes on along the minus strand of CM068373.1, from coordinate 319,663,735 downwards.
CAAAATACGGAAGCGATTCTATTTTCATCATCTTCGCCACGACGTAGAGGAATGGGTTCGGACGTGTGAAATATGTGCTGCAAGCAAGGGCCCACAAACCAGAGGCAGAGGAAAAATGAGACAATATAACGTTGGACTGCCTTTCGAGAGAATTGCCATAGATATTGCTGGAGCATTCCCAGTTACTGGCGATGGAAACCGGTACATCATGGTTTTAGGTGACTACTTTACTAAGTTGGTGGGTGGGTGGAAGCCTACGCAATTCCAAATCAGGAGGTTACCACTGTGGCAAAGCAGTTAGTTCACAACTTCTGTTGCCGTTATGGAGCCCCTATGGAAATCCATACGGATCAAGGGGGAAATTTCGAATCAGGAGTGTTTAAAGAATTATGCCGTCTACTCGGAATTGAAAGACCAGGACAACTCCTCTGCATCCTCAGTCGGAAGGGATGGTTCAGGGATTCAATAGGACACTTGAGCAGCACCTTTCGAAGGTTGTTGACGAGAACCAAACAAACTTGATCCAAGTATTCCTAATGGCATATAAATCATCAGTACACGACACAACCGGTATGACTCCACCAGAATTGATGTTTGAGAGGGAGATTCGACTTCCTGGGGACTTAATGTTCGGATCACCTGAGACTCAGTCCCAAGAGCCACAGAACTATTCCTCGCAATTAGAAAACCAACTGCGAGAAATGAATCGCTTAGTAAGAGAACGGGTGAATATTGCCAGGGATAAAATGAAAACTCGGTATGACATTCGCAGAAATAGTGTGGGTTTCCAAGAAGGAGATCAGGTCTGGTTGTTCAACCCAAAGCGCCGTCGTGGTCGCTCACCTAAGCTTCAGTCTAACTGGGAAGGACCCTACACTGAGAAAAAAAAATCAACGATGTTGTTTATCGGATTCAACAGAAAGGGCAGCGAAAGTTCAAGGTCGTCCACCTAGATTGCCTGGCTAAGTACTACTTCAGAGACGACGTTACATTCGGTTTTACACCATAATGCCACGACACTGCGAGGGCGCTGTAAGGAGCCGTCGTTAATAGTACAATACAGTACAAGTGTTACGACGGTCTACTTATCGTCTTGTGGAAAACGAAATACAAGACACCACTTCGGTCACTAATCACCAGCTTTAATTATCACAATTAAACTGTTTATAATTAATTCGTACAATATTTCCAGTTCGATTTCTACACACGCAATAACAATGTCCACACAATTATCAACATAACAATTCTTCACTTCGACAAACTCTCTATCCGCGCTAGCGAAAATCGCTCACGTAACTAAGCTGACAACCCGGCTGCTATGGCTTTATAAAGGCTGCACAGAGCTCCAGTACAAGTTTCCCTCCTTACTGCACGCCGGCGGCTTAATGCGTATCTGAAGTGTTCCTGGAACACACTAGAACCACCTACTTGAATGACGCAATACCTGCCACACTGAACGGAGAGAGTGGAGAATGTTCTGGGTTGTTCGGTAGGCTTCTCGTAACAATAGTTTGTGTACACATTTCATTATATTAAACACACTGCGATGAATAGAAGCCACTAAAGCCACGGAGATGGGAATCCACTAACTGTTTCGATTACACGGTCTGAGATCCTCATTTATTAACTCAACCTCCAGGTAATTGAAGGTAATTGCTCTCTACACTTTGATTCTTGTAGTTGCAAAGAATTTTCTCTCGGTACAACAGGACACTGGACCGGAAAATGTGTATTACTTGGGTTAATTTCCGCGTACTGAACACAGCCTGGTATTAATTTTATTCGGCTAAAGGGCTAAAGATATCTTAAAATAAATACAGTTATTCTGATTAGGTTTATTTGTTTATTGAAATCATGGTACAGACATAAAAATGTTAAATTTTGGACGTCGCGTATCATTGAATATAATTTAAAGCGACGTTTCGCCTTCATCAAGTCCTTGTAGCCGTCTTTAGGTTAAAATATTCTAAATCCAAAAACATAAAAGTATCGTAAACATTGTAACTCTAATAACTGAACCAGTTACAAGATTTTTACATGAAATGAGAGAAACTACGTACTATCTAGAAACCAAGTGTGCAGTATATAAGCAATTTTCGTCGGAAAACGGAAAAGTCTATTGCACCAAGTACAATATAAAGCCCTTTACTATCTAAAATGTTATATTAAGATAAACTGTTAATATCTGTATAGTAATATAAAAGCAACAAAACTTTAAACTTTAGTAGCCGTAGTAGGTGATGAAATAATAGACTGAGAACTTTGTTATAAGTTCAAGTGTTCAATAAAACAATTTCAATTATTTTCCTAACACAATACAAAGTGGTAACACCTTCAGCTCATAAAAATACAAAGATACGAGAACGTCACCTTGATATTGTACAGAGAAACCGAACGAATGTTGAACACCGTGTACAATGAACAAGTAACAGATTAAGAAAGACGAAGAACACATAGTCACGTGTTATCTTTTTAATGTTTTGATTTGAAGTCCTAGTGCCATTAAATATAATCAGCTTAATATTAAAAAATGTTATTATCGAATAAACAAACATACAAATATTGCAATGATTATTTTTGAAGTTTGTAAAATGAGCAAAATTAAACATAAATAACTCACTTATTTATTAGATTAAATGAGTGATTAAATATAACTCACTTATTTATTTAGTGAAAATGTTTAACTGTTTATTCGATATACGAAATACTGTAGTTATTTAACTTGGTCTGTTGTATTATTTATTAGATAATTATATATTATCTGAGCGATTGCAACACAAGTGTATTATGTTAGTAAACGTTAAATATAAAATAGTGAGTGCACCATATAAACACTGATATGAACCAGAGAAAAAGAAAAATCGTAGGTGTTTAACAATGACACGCTTCTACTTAGAAACGTGAAACATATCTAATCATTTCATCATGTTTAAATATTTGGCTTATTTGAAATAGTAAAAAACATAAAGAGTAATAGAAAAAACTAAGTTGAACGCCCTTAAAACTTGTTTTAATTACATAATACAAAGCCAGATAAAGATGAAGATTAATAGGGTTTTGCTTGTTTCTGGAGGGATGCTGTGTGATATCATACAAAATTTGTACTTTGCAGAAATCATTCGTAAACATGTTTGAAGATGCATTCATGATTAAGCACAATTTTTTAAGCACAATTCTTCATTAAAATAAGTAGTGTCATATCTGATGGACAAGTAATTAACAGTTCCACAATACGAATACTTAAGGAAACGGAATTAAACCATTAAAGAATAACTTAGCGCCATTAACCAAGTAAGCGACAACATCAACTTCCCACCATTAGGGATTAACGCAGACTGCGGACTCAGCTGTTTTAGTTTAGCAACGGCTGTAAGAAATCTTCAACTCCTTTATAAATGTTAAGGAAAATTACAAATGAAAAATATTTCTAATTTGAGCAAGGCTAAATGAGATTATGTGAGCTGCTTTCTTTGGCGCCTAATCATTTCCAACTATGTACTTAACAGCAAAACATAAATAGATTTTTAAAACAATTATTTAAGTACCAAATTAAATAAACTTTCCATGAAGGTATCACGAAAGTAAACCTTTTCAAAAATGTTTCTATTTAATAGGTGTCGCTAAGTCTATTATATATATCTACACACACACACACACACACACACACACACAAATATATTACCCTGGCCGACTATGCGAATATGTATCGTTGCAACACACACACACACACACACACACACACACACACAAGGCGTAGCCGTATGTATTGCGACGTTAGGGGATGTTATAGATAAGTATAAATAAATTAATATTGCCAGAAAAACATATGGAATGATGGTGTGTTGAAAAATAATTTATTGAATGACGGTGGAATTTAAAAGTTCTTATTACTGAGTTACTTTATAAGTGGCCTGTAAACTAACATAATTTACAAAAATGAATTCACTTTCAATACAATCAATTCGATTTTTATACAGTTTTTTGCACACTTTATAGAGTTCTGTATAAATTATTAAAAGAGAACATATTCACACTCAGGGAATAATATATTTAACAAAATAAAAGTATATCACTACCGACTCGGAAAACTAAGTTCTTTATAGGTAAAAATATAAAAATTTTACCTTATAGCTTGAACCAGTTTTCGCTTATTATAAACTGCGTCAGAGGCTGCCACTGGGAGCACTGACCGTCTTGTTCTTGGCGACGGTGCCGTCTTTTGAAGGATCGATGTTGTGTGTGTGGGGTGTGATATTTTCGAATAATATGTGTGATCTGAATTGTGTCCGTTTGTTTAGGATATAGTTTTTATGTATTTCTGTGTGTTTGAATATTTCTAGTTTTTCAAGACTGTCTAGTTTTCGGCCTTTTGTGTGTATGTGTAGAATATGTGTTGTTGTCGATGTTTGTGTACCTATGTGTGGTTTGCTTCAATGAGGTGGTTTGGAAAGGTGGAGTCGGTAGTGGAGTGTAGTGTCTTTGTGTGTTCAGTGTATCTTTGTTTGAAGCAACGGCCTTTGTTTGTGATGAATTTGTTGCAATCTGAGCAATTTTGTTTGTAAACACCAGGTAGATCAAATTTTTTTGTTCTTTGTGTGTGTGTGTGTGTGTGTGTGTGTGTGTGTTTTAATAGTTAATCAACGGGCACGTCAAGGACAACAAAATCCAAGAGCATATTTAAGTATCGAAAAATGTTTTAACCGAGTCTCTTCTTTAGAAGAGCGCTATAATTTTTTTCAAATTATCGACTATACGACACACACGACACACGCACACTACTTGACTATCGTATCCCAAACTTTACGATAATTATGCACATTTTATATCTCGCGCTACATACTTGAACTTAATGTAAGTGGCTGATGAGGGGGGGGAATTATTTCTGGTAGAGATGATATCTTGCGGGTGGAGATGAGACTATCTTGAAAGTTAAACTTCAAAATTTTCGTCAGGAAAAATGTGGTATTCAAGGTTGTTCTCATATAATTATGTATACAATTATGTATTTAGAAGCCTTATTTTAACGTACACAAGTGACTCAGATATAGGACTATGTTATGTGATTATGGAATTATTAATAGCTCTGGTGATCATTCTGGTACCCCATCAGTTACGCCAGTGATTACAATAACTTATTTGTATGTCTAAATTACAGAATTTCTTAAAAGCTAACGTACAGAGTCTTAGGCCTACATACTTCATATAATCTCTTATTATCAAAATATGGCTTACCTTATGGCTTAGAATGATGTAAGTACCTATACATCTCATTGAAATATATACAGTAGAATCATATGTTCTAATATGTATATAGTTTACATTCATATTCAAATTTTCTCATTAATATCCTTATTTTATTTACATTGCTTCCATAACGACGGTTTACTGACCGTCGTATGGTACACTGGAAAACAAAATACAAGACACCAATTAAGTCACTAATCACCAGCTTAAATTATCACAAATTAAACAGTTTGTAATCACTAAGATAGTCTCTTACAAACAAATAAAATAAAATTGTTCTCACGAAATAATAATGTCAATTAATAGAATCTCGCACAATTATAAAACACATAACGCTTTGCAACAATACTTCGAACCGCATTGGAATAAATCTCCACTTAAAACTAAAACTGACCGTCGCTGAATGCCTATATTTATACCCCGCTGATATTCCAGAATAATCCATAATACGCGTCAACTCTACACTAGAACGTAATTGCTTGCGGCCTTGACACAGTGCGCACGGCCGGCGAAGTCTGGAAAAGTCTCGCTAACCCATGTTGAGAATCACGTACGCACACAACACTACAGCCGGATTCCACTGGAATAGCCGAGAAACACGGAGAATGTTCTGTACTGGCGTAACATTTTTTCCGCATTACATAACAATATATTATTACTGTATATAAACCGAATTCCTCCAATCCATGTAATATTCCATTCATTCGTTAAGAATATAAATGGTTAGTCTGACTAATTTTCATTTAAAATCCAATCACGCACTAAAAACAAATCCACTCACAAACAATTGAAGTCAGTTGTACTTAATGGCTGTTAACGGCGTTCATTACGTAGCGACAATATTACGCGCACGTCACATGGGAAACCACACAACACTGTTGCCAATAGGGGTGGATTTATTGCCAATGAATGGCATTGTTGTACTACCAACGCCAATTATATTGTCCAGCGAGTTAGTTTCTTGGGAAGAAACTAGTAATCCTATGTACTAGTGATATTAGTGTGATTTTCCAATGTGAAAGATTTTTTGTCTGGTGTTTTGTGTAGCTGTCAACTGGTTACAGCAACTATACTGAAAAACAGTGCAGTCCTTAAATCCAATCCATGTAATCTAAGTCGACCGGTAATCCATTACGATTTATTAAAAAAAATCATTATAGCTTTGAAAAATTACAAAAGTAATTATGATAATATAAAATATAAAAGTTCCATGTCAAACTCGATGGAAAGATAGGGCTCCACCGGAGTATATCTTTGTTGACTTTGAAACAAACAAATGAAACAACATTTTCAAAACAAATTGTTCCTAGCCTATATTGCTGCATCTTTAGCAGAGTTATGTGATCGTGAAGTACGTAAGCAAGAGAAATTAACGATAATGTGATGTATTTATAATATAGACACACTTATTGCATACTAATGGTACCTATAATCTCAATCCAGATACCATACATATGATTTATAATAAATTTTTAATTACTCACATACTTAATGTCGACCAACTTAAGACACAAACCAACGTCAGAACATGTGTACTGTGTATATGTCCTAACAATGGTTTGTGACACAAATCGATCGAAATTAAGTATATGAGTAATTAAAACTTTATTTTAAATCATACATAAATGTTTCTTTAGGTTATGAAAAATAAATATACTACAGTAGAAAATCAAGAGTAATATTACATTTAGATAATGGACAAACATCAAAACTAAACATTTTATTTTCATTTTTAGTCAAGCCTGTATTGAAACGGCCAATAATTGTCATAAGCGTGTCGGTATAAGCAGTATTTGTCACTTTAGTGTAGACACTGGACAGTAGAGTCGGGTAGCGTTCAAGTATTTAAACCGTAAGTCTTTCCAGCGACTAGAGGCGAATCCTCAGAGCAAGCAACTCAAGCCCAAAGAAAATCAGCCAAAAGTAAATAAATTATTACGTAACCAACATTATTGTTGCCACCAAAAACTGTTTCATATGCTTTCTTAGCACTCATCTTTCGAAAATTGGTGGCTTATTTGTAACCTGTCTTCCAGATTTGATCAAAGACAGTAACATCACTTATTCCAGTTTTATGTTCTGTCGTAACATCTGACTGACCGCTCTGCCCCCAAGGCAATCACTTCAAGAAATGCTTCGGTGCACTGACTACGAGTCGGCCATAATTTCAGAAATCTTAACATTTAGTTAGGATTCTACAACTTTGCTTTCATTATCTAGCCTGCTTTTTTACTTTAGGCTTCAGTTAAAAATACTCAAACTTATAACAATCTAACGTACGAGTACGATGTTTTGCTGTTACTTAAATAGCATACTGAACCGTACAGCATCAGGCTCTCAGAGACGCAAAACAAAAGAACTATTTAGTAGCGCTTTACGACGGTAGAAGCGCTACCAGTGTTCCGACTCGATGAAACAACCATGAAACCATTTTTTTCACTTGATTACTGTTTTGGTAGTCGCTCTTTGAGGTTAACTTATGGATCACGGGTAATAGCGAAAAAGCGTCAAAGAACGTTGAAATTATCAACGTTGTCTCATCCTTACATGTTGAAATTATAATTTATTTATACTAGAAAGTAGAATCGCAGCTTGGTAAACACCACTTATTTAATCCTCTTATTAAAACGCTTGATTAATATTTTTTTCACGTCGACAGAAACAAGTGCGTATCTGAATATTTTTAAATGATTTTCTAGCAATGGAATTTTATGTACTTGTGCTTGTATTGCGGGTAGAGTCGATGCTTGCCCTGTCCATCGAGTCAGGAATCGCCACTGCCAGCAACACACCCGGTAGCATTTCTACCGCGCACAGTCAAACTACGTCTCGTCTATGGGATCCAATAGACATTCAGGATAAACAAAGCGGATAGTTTTGAACAGATGTGGAAGTTTACCAGTTTTATTGTATTCCTGTGCGTCGATAACTAGATGGCTTCCAATTTTTCGTCCGGAAAATGTTGCACCGAAAATTTTAGTGCTTCGCGAATTACGTCGTCATATGATTTTTTTTTATTCACAGCCAATTGCATAAGTTGCACACAGCTGCCATCATACTGGGCGTGAACGGCTTATTGATCCTCTGTCAGCCAGTTTACACGTACAAACCGTTTCTCTTGGTCTGTTGCTTCGACATAATTTACTTTTACTTCCGATGTCGATATGATGTGGTTATCCTCTTACGACGATAATATACTTTATCGAACAGTCCAACGTATCGATTTACATCGGCTAAGCTGTAGAGCCTTCGCAGTATTTGCAACAACATTCACTCCTTTTCACTTGCAATAACAGGTGATTTTTTTTTTAATTATGTCAAGGCGCAAAGGTTTGTATTTTAGAAAGGTTTGGACTATTATTTTTCTAGCAGTCATTTTATACGAACTAAAAGAATGGGTCGTAATACGGTAATACACATGTTAAAAGTGAATTATCTGATAAAATATTGTGGTCCGGTCAACTGGCCGCCATTTAAAAGGACATGATTGAGCTTAGCAAAAACAAAGCTAATCGTCCGAGCTTTCCGATAAAGGTGTAAACAAAATTGAGTAATAAAGGAATTTGTCTACCTCTCCATAATAACATGCATATACACTAACTGTAGTTAAATAAACGACTAAATGTAATGGATATAAACGTTTTGTAAAGGTGAAGCAAGCGCTCTCCACCTTGGGTGGAAGGGGACAATACAAACATTTCACTGAGTTTTAATTGAGGTGTTTATTACTGTAATTGTCGTATCATTTTGTAAACAGAGACTTGGTATGTTGTGCCTATCATAACCCTATTGTTTACCGTTGCCTTTTGCTATAGGTCTATAGACAATCCGTGTCTTCTAATCGAGTATACAAATCAACACATTTTGAATGTTCTGGTGAATGTAGTAAGAACGTAATAGTGTACAGTCGTCAGTTCACATCGGTATCGTCATTTCATTGTACATGCAGCGTGAAGAAGACCCCTTTCAGGCGGTACGCCGTGCCTATACAGCGCTACGCTTTGCATTCCAGGCGTAGTCGAACATTTGAGTCACACGACTATTCGCCGTGAACACCTCGGCCCGTTTCTGCGCCGTATGAAAAAACCTGTACGTCTCAGACGTTTAGAAAACGTGGCGTTTCTGGTGTAATAACGACTGCTTTATTTTCAGTGTTTCCAAATGGATGATCCAGAAAGATTACTGTAAGCATACGAGTAAGGCCTACTTTGTACTGTAGTCACAAATTAAAACGCGACGAAACAGAGGAAAAGAATGGGTTCATCTCTTAAACATTCAAAGACATGTAGCTGATGCTATTATGGAATTTTCAATGATTTGAGAAATGTTGGAAACAAGTTTTTCGACAATTTTAGATTTGATGCCAATATTTTATGTACCGTGTCTGCGTGGATGTACGTCTTGGTGCTTACGACGGCCGACCAGGCTAAAAGTCGTAGTCGAACAGTCTGAAAGGCTCCTTGTAAGACAATGTTAACCAAGACACTCAGAGCACGGCGAAAAGTCATGCCGTCTGAAAGGGGCATAACCGACCTGCAACATTTCGTGAGAAGTGAATCACTAGCTAATAAAATGAATCACGAATCAGTAAACCTCTGACGCTTGGCACGATCCGAGATCACTGAGTAACAGCCATTTTTTGGGTGAACACTTTACAAGGTAAAAATTAATGGAGGACTTGACTCGTCTTGAGCACTTAAAGAAAAATCTTTACGAGTATACTCGCTCAGAGTAGCAAAAAGGTTAAAGTTACACCTTCTTCTACGCCATACCGCATTCCTCTGCTTGAAAAGGAAAACTCATCCCTTTAGATTAACACAAACGGTTGTTTGTTTTGCGTTTTTGCAGCATGTCTGTGTTGTCTACAGATTTAATGGGTTCAATGTTTTTTATGGTGAGCTAGACATTCCTCATGTTTCTTTGGTACCTATGAATTTCCTTGGTCAAAAACCTCTTTCTAAGGTTCCCGAGGAGGTCGTTAGCCCAAATGCATCAACCGTTTGGTGTGCTTTATATTGTTACTATGGTCTCACTTATCGTCGTCTGGTACAGTGGAAAACAAAACATAGAAACTTATAACCAGCTTTAATTACCACAAATGAAAATTTGTAATCAACTAGCACAATAATTCCAGTTAAATTTGTCCACACGCAATAATAATGTCATAATAGAGTGTCAAACTAATTGTAACACAATAACACTCCGGCACAATACTGCAATCACTACTCGATCAGCACTAAGGAAAATCGCTCAACAAACTCACTGACTAAGCCAGACGTTCAGCTTTTATAGGTCGGGCGAGTTCCAGAATGGATTTCCCTCCTTACTCCACGCCAGATAATGAGTATTTCAAGTGTTCTCCAGAGTACTCTGGAGCGTACTTAAGCGCGGCCTTGACTGAACTCCTGTACCTGCCCGACTAGCGGAAGGACGGGTGGAGGACGTTCTAGGCTGTTCGGCACGGTTCTCGTTACAATATTATGAATAGCATTACTGCTGCTCATTTTTGCGCCACTTTAAAGTTTTATTCTGCACATCCACATGTGTTTTGTTTTGCAATCTGTTTACACAAAAGTGTATATTACAGGTGAAGAGTTTATAATTAATTAGTAAATAATTTCATCAGATTCAATGACAGAAACAATCCCCCCTCACCCAAGCAGCTTTGCTCATCATAATAGAGATGCTGGATAGTTAGTTAATATACACAGATATTTAATATGGATGGGTTAGATCAAAGCAAATTGGTTCGTCCCGAGATGTTCAAACAAGTGACCAGATAGTGTTAGCCGGTAATATCGGATATGCAACACACAAAGGGTGACTGTTCCTTGTGTGTGTGTCAACACCGCTCACCTCGAACACTATGAACACTATTTGTTCTCATCGTTTTAGAGATTCAATTTCCTTAGTAAAACTACAGAGCTCTGTGTAGTAGTCCTTACAAACACACATTTATTCAGTAAGTATAGGAACAAACTTTATGATATATAAATAAGAGGTATAATAATTAAAAACAATCATTTGATATCTTTGTCATAAATTTAAAATAACTGAGCGAAATCTGTTGAAATAAGTCTAAAACAAGTAAGTAACTTGAAATGTAAAATTTTCTGTAGACGTGTTCTAATTCTTGGAAAACAACGTTTAATATTAAGGCCTATTTTTCCAGTGAGAGGTTTTGTGAGTATCGATCAAAAAATATAACACAAATTTTAAATTATTTATGTTCGACCTTTCGACAATATTTACTGCCATCATCAGGACAACATCATGTGTCGTAACAGTTGCGTGTTTGGTGTCGTAACAGTTCACCAACAATTGTCCTGATGATGACAATAAGTATTGTCGAAACGTCGACGCAAATAAATTAAAATTTGTGCTATATTTTTTGATCGATCATCACAAACCCTTCACCGGAAAAACTAACTGATTGACGCTCACTACGAATGTAAAGGATTTAATTAAGTTTTATGATTTCAGAAAAAGTAGAACTCTTTACTTAAAAGTTTATTGGCTTGTGGTGAAATCTGAATTCTCATTAGAATCAGAGTAAAACAGAAAAGCAAGGAGTGGAAATATCTCACATTTCTAACCGGGAAAACCTTCATGGCGGAAACGTTATCTAGGTCCTAAGGAACTGTTAATGTAGAAATATATTAATATAAAACAGTTTTTGTTTGTTGCATATGACTGGTATAAGATAATACAGTGTTTTCCAAAATCAGTGGCTCGAAATCCATCGGTCGCTGTCAAAGTTTTTTTGTTATCCACGTACGCAGCTGTAGCCATGATATTAACACGTTTTGTACTTTTGGGATGCCAGGGTATTATCAATAGTTTGTATTGCAGAGATATGTATGAAAGCGATAATAGAGGATCACTGTGTAAGTATGCCTGTATTAATAGAATCGACACTGTCTATTGTAGCATGACAGATTATCCACATTGTTCTAACTTAAAAAATAATCAGATATAAAATAAAAATAAAATGACATAAATGAAAACTACTATAAAAATTAGTCAAGGACCACAGTGTAGTGAACTAATAGTTCGAAGAGATAAGATAAATTAAAACTAAACATGCAATATATAAGAAATTATAGAAAAATAATGATAGGCCAAAGTATAAAGTAATTATACCCAGGTAGTATAGGAGTAGGTCAGGAAATGCCCAGGATAGACAAACATCCATAATAAAAGAACAACTATCAGAAGGACAACCACATGTAATAAAATTAGAAACCCCAAAAAAGATGAAAATAAATAAGAAAATTAAAATGCAATAAAATAAGAGTAAATGTAAAGTATGTATAAGTAAAAGTGTCTAGAGGTATAATTAAAAGTGTACCAGTGAAAGTTATTTTTATAATGAAAAAACAAATCTTAATGATCCTCTGTAAATAAGATTCTTGATCATATAAGACTAGAAAACTGAATAGAGATAAGATCAAAGAATAACAGTGGATCAGAGCAAGTTATTTTATTAGGAAAATATACTAATGATAATCCCAAGTAAGTGCTATTTTTTATCTCACAATATTAGATAATATGACAAAAAATAAGATGAGATAATGCACTAAATTGTGAAGTGATAAAGGGTACATCCCTAAATAAAGTAAAAACAACAAGGACTGCATGAAAATTAATTTTAAGTAATATTTTAGGTGATGAAAAAACAGATGTGTTTTGTTTATATTCACAGGTCATTGAAGTCAAGGCTTGAATGACTGAGATTGAGTATAATTTTTTGTTATAAAATATTTGTTGTGTTTCAATTGTATTAATCAATCATAAACGTTAATGTAATTAAGTAAGGGAATTTTAATTAAGATTTTATAAGAATAATATGTCAGAAAGGGTATAAGCAAGCTGTAATAATAATAAACATTGTATGTGAACACATGTAAAATCTAGGCCAACTGATACATGTCAACAACCTTATAATTAATGAATAAATTAAGGAAATCAATTAAATTGATGAAAATTTTATAAAGTAAATCACTTACTGTGTCTTATAACTGTAACAATACTTTGTAAAGGTATTGAAGAAATGTATACAATATTATTAGCAAAAATGCAAGTGTAATAACACTGTAATCTAAGAGGAAAGCCTAAACTAAAAATAATATTTAAATTAGTTAATTAAATCATAAAATTACAAGGAATTAAGGAAAATAACCATTTTAATTCAAGCAATGATATTGTTCAATGTTAATTAGATACTAACAGAAATTGTAAACCATTTAATGTGACAGGAAGTACAGTTAAAGCCTACATTCAAATATACAGTAAATATGACTTTTGAGTTAGAAAATACTATAAGGTATATAATGTTTGGTAGTAAATAACGCAGAATTGACTAAGGAAAGTGAATAGGTAATTAGTGTTTAATAAAATTAAATAATAGTAAAAACGTAATTAATTATATAATGTAAAAGTCAATTATTTAGGCGGAAATGCCATCTGGCTAAAACGATGTCGAATTAATATTAAATCAGCCAAGACCTATTGTTTAAAGAAGGAAGGGAGTTAGTTGATTGTTACACGTTGAGACGTACACTTCAAAACGAGCTCAGACAAATGAATTCATTCTAAAAGAGAGAAGATAATTTTTGGATATAACTAAACCTATAAAAAATAACCCAGAGAAATTGAAAAATACGATTAATCTACAGTGAGTTAATCTGGAATCAACCAAATTAATCTAATTGTGAAGATTTGAAGTCGTCATCCAGATAACCGAACTATATGAACGTGAATTCAAAATAATATCGACCCAAAATTGGACATTGTAAAATTTCACCTCCATTGGAACAAGAACACATTGAACACTGATTGCCGTGCCGGACAACCGACCACGACTCCCGAATAATTACACTGTGATGAAGAGTAATTAACCACTACTACTTGGAAGAGGAATACACCAATAACCAACATTTATTTGGAAGAATTATGCAGTGAAGACGCTTCGTTTACATTCAGCAAGGGGGCGGCCATTTTGGACTATTCCCAGAATCCTGTGCGGTGTCGGCAGAACAGCATCACGAGTTGGGTTCGAGAAATTTATCTTACTAACATTGTCTATTCAATAATATTTTGTATTTTAGATAATTAAGCAGTTTTTATTGTAAGCATTATACTTTTAAGGTTTGCCCTTTTTCTCTGACTATTATAATAACAGTTCAAAGAATCCGTAAATTAATATTAATATTTTATATATTGAATTTACTCGCCCTGAGGTACGAGTTTGTTATTTGTCGAATAACTAATCGATTCAAAATCGATTACTCTCAATAATGTTAATAAATTCCTTGAATCTTGTAATTTTGAGTTTCAGTTATTTGTAGAAATATAAATAAAAGAATTGTAGATAATATTTGACACCCAGACTCCAAGAAAAGAAGAGAATAACATCACTGAAGGAGGACCCTCATAGAATAACGAAAGACCACTAATCGATTATTACAGGAGATAATCTGTTTAACGCGGAAAAACAATTCCTGGTTATTTTAAGCGATTAAATTGATTAAATTAATAATTAAAAGAAATAAAATTACATAAATACATCAAAAATAATTAAATAATTAATTAAATAAATAAATAAATAAAATGTTTTCAAACAAAACTTTTTATTACAATTTTTTTGTAACTCCGAAAATCAAAAAATTACATTTTGTTACACTATTAAGAAAACAAATGGGTATTTATCGATTACGTTAAAGATTGTTTGCATACCGCACAATCATCACTTGAAACCACTGAAAAGATACGTTAGAAACATCTGGATCTCCCACGTCACTTAAGCTCACACTTCCCACCTTGCTTCTTTTGGCTTAACGTTGTCAAGGAGACATTAAGTATCGTCAAGATTTCCAGTACTAATAGTTTACACAGAATGTATCTTACCTTCAAGAACTTTTACTGCTGGCGTAAAAACACGGTAACAGAATAATTATAAAAGTGTACCTCAGGAAGGACATATTTTGCAGACATGGAATTAAAATAACCAAGTGGCGTAGCGTAGGTACATAACAGCTGTTGCCGGTTGTGATAAGCCTAAAACTTAGCTTAAAAATTAATTCGAATTTTTCATAGTACCAAGTATTCTTTTTAGAGCCAAAATATTCTTTTAGATCTAAAATATCTTCTCAGAGTATTTTATACCTTTCGCTGGCAGAAGAAAAGCGTCCAGGTTCAACGAAATCTGACTCCACTGTACTTACACAGAATAAATGAGGAACAACTAATCGAATTAATAATAATAAAGACAGACAGAGAAACACATAACTAAACGAACATAACACAAATAGGTAGGCAGTAACTGGTCTAGGTTGGTTCCGAAATGAACATAGCTGCTAACTGAGGGTTTTGCCTGTTTATACAGCGGCAACACAACAAATGTGTCCCCCTCCCGTTTGCACAGTGACAACTACTACGAGGTCAATGGCGGCATGCAGTAAAACATTGCCAATATCTGAGCCGGCAACACAAGACGGTGTAAGTGCTCATCAGTTCGAAAGCAATGCTACGCTTCCTTCAAGTTCCCCTAAAAATATTGTTCGGATTTCAAATTATTCAATAACTCAACTATTTATTCTGTGATATAAGTAATATGATATTCTTTTGTTAACAAGATTGTTACCGCCGGCAAAAGCGGTTACCTGGACGCCACGCTACTGGCGTTTTTTTAATAACCTCTCCCCTTTACTTTTTCTACGGCTACGGTATATGATTGTAAATATACCCGGATAATTTCCATAATTCATTTTCTATGAACTACTGTTCAAAATGTATATTTTTTCTAATAAATTATCTCTTAATTTGTTTTCTTTTTAATAGACTTTTTTCTGAAAGAAACGTAACAAAAGTTTAATAAAAGAAAATTTATGTTAGTAGCAAATTATTGCGTCCTTATTGAAGAGCTCTGTGAAAAAACAAACTGATATGAATAGCCTACTGTTCATCAATGTGGACAGAAAAGAAAATGATTGTAAGAAGCTCATAAGTATATGTATATCGCGAATTGAAACATATATTCTATTAGTTTTCTCATTTGTCACGGTAAATAACATAAACTAGCTTGGATCTTCATAGAAAACAGGTAGTTCAGGAATTAATTCCAATCATTGGCTTCTTTGAAGAAGTTTATATAGTTGGGAGTGTGGCAAGAGGAATAAGAAGAGCAGTTCTTCCTTGATAACCCCCGCACAAAAAAATTACCCATTGCGAGATGACACTCAACAGACAAACAATGTTAATGAGGGGCGAAAGAGTCGTTTTACACTTGTCATCGGAATGCGTCACCGTGATTAGTCGAATTCCAGATACCGCAACTATTGTAGCGGTAATAAGTTAAGGAAAAAGTGTTAAGGCGAAACCAAGAAATATTTAGACTTTTAATTTAAAAAGAAAAGATACATAACACTGGTCTACAAAAAAAAAACTTTTTTTTTGTCCCAAAGACTTTATTGGCTGATCTATATATTATTTTTTGCGCTGACTTCATAAACCCCAACCATTTTTTTCTATCACGTAAGGGTTTCGTGTGGCAGCTAGGTAAATATTTTACATTAATAACATTTACAGTAAAGAAATTAATCAATGTTCAACGTACCTAAAAGGTATTAGTTGAAGATTTCCTGGAGTACTTTGCATCAGGAACGTCCCTTTTGAGAGTCCAGCAGTAATCTGCTAACATATTTGAGCTCCACTTCCCTTGATACCTGTTTTCCATGCTCGAAATGTCTTGTTGAAAGAGTTCACCGTGTTCATCACTTACGGCTCCCAGGTTTTCCGGAGAAAATTCAAGTGAGAGTGAAGAAAGTGGATCTTGAGAGACATATTGCAGCCTAAATGTTCATATGCTTTCAGCAGCTGATTTACTAGATCCCGTAGTTGTCAGACTTGTTGTTGCCTAAAAATTGCGTCACTACATTCTTGAAAGAAATCCATGCACGTTTTTCTAAGTCATTCAACTGTCCTTCAAAAATTTCATCTTTTATTAGTTCTCTTATTTGTGGTCTTACGAAAATTCCTTCTTTAATTTAATCACTAATCCTGGGGAACTTTTCCTTCAACTATATAAAACCTCTTCCATTTCTGTCCATTGCCTTCACGAAATTTTTCATCAAACCTAATTTGATAAGAAGAGGTGGAAGATAGATCTTTTTGGAATCAACTAAATGAGCATCCATAATATTTTTTCACCAGGTGTGAGAGATTTACGTGAAGGCCATATCTTATTTTTGAAATGACTTTTACGATCTCTGCTGTCCCACTCACATAAAAAGCAGCAAAATTTTGTGTATCCAGTTTGTAAACCTACCAGCATAGCGATCACCTTAAGGTCTCCACAAATGTTTCAATTAAAATTTTCATGCACTATCTTGTCTAGAATAATCTTCATATTTTCATAAGTTTCATTCATATTAATAGCATATGCTAGTGGAACTGATGGGAATTTGTTTCCATTGTGAAGGACAGCTTTTAGGCTAGCTTTAGACGAAACAATAAACAAACACCATTCATCTGGGTTATGAGTATGTCCTAGAGTATCCATCACTGGTAAAATATCATTACAGTACACAAAATCCCCTTTTTGAGAAAAAAGTTCTTGAAATCCTCTTGACGATTTCGAAAGTAGCATACCTTAGTTCCGTGATTAAGAAGGTTCCACCCTTTTAGTCGTGATTCCAAAAGTTCTGCCTGATTTTTGGATAAATGTAAATCACGCACTAAATCATTTAGGTCTCCTTGTGTCAATAATTGAGGCTCGTTAGAAACTTCGAAACTTGGATCATGTCGATTAGAGTGATATTCATTCTGATCCTCTTCAGAGCTTGGATTTTCAATTATATCGATTGATACCGGGTGATTTGGTATTGACAGATCATCACTGTGGAGAACAGGTCGAATCGCTGAAGGTATATTGGGATATTTCAAAGTGTGTTTCGACTTACTTGCTATTCCCGTTGTATTTGTTAAACAAATATAACAGTCGGAAGGATGATCTTTTAGCTCTCTCCACTCCATGGGAACTGCAAATGTCATATGGTGAGAGCCGTTTGCCCACCCCGTTAAAAGCCTTGAACAAGTAACACAACAAATATGGGGGGCCCAACTCTTGTCCTGATCTCCTACCTTGCAACCAAAATAAAGTTGATAGTACTTTTATATTAAAGCGGTAAAGTTTCGCCTTTGAAGTTTAAAAGTCAACTAACCACACACATAACAAAACGTGTCCGGATGGTTTAGGCCCTTGCGCGGCATTTTTGAGTTTTCATACAAATAAAAGCTACTAATATAGAACAATAACACAGTGTTTAAGACAAGATAATCAATACGAGTTGTTTATAAAAGAATACACTTGCACGCCTCTGTATGTTCGTAAACTAAGCACAACATAACCTCCAAGCACACTTCTGCACAAATGTTCACCACAGCCACACATATTACATCACAGCAAGAATCATCGAATACCAAACGTTTAAAAAACAATCTAACAGAGTGCAGCATGTATAACTTCGCAACTGACGTTGTATATCGGCAATATACTGAGGCAGTGAAAGTTGAAAACGTACATATACGTGATTACTGAATTTGGTCCCTCAGAGAATAAACGTATATATACGTGATTACTGATCAAAAGGTTAACCGAAGTCTATATGTCACATGTAGCTTTTGTTTTCGTTTCCTCAAATAAATAAACAATACGTGCTCCAAGTCAATACTGTAGTATTTATTGCAAAATAATACAATTTCCAACATAGAAAATTTAAAAAAAATTTATTCTTATATCTATAAAACTATACGTGATAGCAAAATTTTGATAGCAAAACTGGATTCCTCGTGTTAAAATACATAAGGATAACATAAAATTTTGGTTGGGACAAATTATGTGTTGACCAGTGATTCAACGATTATAAAGTTCATGAGAAACAAAATTTTGTGTTCGTCTATCCGAACTAATGAAGTCACTACAAAACAAGTTTAATTATCATAATTAAACAGTTTGTAATCAACAGGTGATTCATTAAGATTATACTCGTACAATAATTGAAATTAATCTGTCCACACAAATAATAATGCCAAATATATAGAATTCCGCACTGTAATCATTTCTCACTAATACACCACTTGAGGCGCACTGTGTAAATCGCCCGACATAAAACTGAAACTAAGCGGCAAGTGTGAGCTATTTATAGTCTGCAGGGTTGCATAAAATGCGTCCTTAGGAAGCACTTGAAAATTCTAGAGGACACTTCAGCGCGGCTTTGGCAAACACACTAGTTGAGAAGCTTGATAGTTGGGCTAGTTGAGAAGCTTGTCGAACAACACTATCGAATGTACGAGAATATTCCATATTACGTAATACTGACTCTACTGTCGACGCATGTTAAGTGTCCCGTGAGCACACAAAAATTACAACTGGGCTCTGCTGGGAAAGCCGAGAAACATGTAGAACGTTCTGTAATGGCTTCGTCTCGAACTGGCAAACAATCTCTGAAGTAATATTTAGCCAGGCGATCTAGGTGGACGACTTTAAACTTTCGCTGTCCTTCCTGTTGAATTCGATAGACAACATCGTTGATTATTTTTTCACAGTTAGTCTGAAGTTTAGGTGAGGGACCACGACGGCGCTTTTTGTTGAACAACCAAACCTGATCTCCTTCTTGGAAACCCACACTATTGCTGCGAATGTCATACCATTTCATTTTATTACTGGCTATCTTCAGCCTCTTATCAAGCGATTCATTTGTTGCAGTTGGTTTCCTAATTGCGAGGAATAGTTCTGTGGCTATTGGCGTAACAATTCGAATAACTAGAGTTAAATATGCAGTCTTGATAAAAATTTGCTAGTAAAATTTTGTTAAAAAACAATAAAAATTTGTTAATACATGGTTCAAATCACAGACGGGAAGTTTCAAAGACGAATGTGTACAACGGCTGGTGCCTCTTTATGAAAAGTGTTTCAAAAATGTCGGAAACTATATAGAAAAGTAGTCTAAGGTGTGTACTTCAAATAGCACTAAAAATGTTTTTTAACTATATTCTTAGTTTGCTTTAATAATCTATCGGAACTTACTTTTTGAATAGCCCTCGTGTATGTAGTAGCCTATCTTTTGTAAGCACGAATTTTCATTTACGGTCTTCTGTATGTGGTCAGATAAGAGCACTTATTAATACTTTTCTTTAATTGTAATGCAACTAATCATGATAAGTAACATTCTTTTTAACTGAAGTTACAAGAGGTCTTAAAAGTAAAGATGTTACCCACTAACTATACTCGCTATAACTCGTTACATCTGGGTATCTCTTGCACACACAATTTCCACTAAGAACTAGAACTTCATTTCAGTTCAGGTGATCTTGTGGTTTCTTTCTTTCTTGTTGTAAAATTTGTAAGAGTGACCAATCGGCTAAGATAAGGTTGATAAGGTTATTTCTGTATAAAAGGAAGGCGATACACTGAGTGGGAGCCTTGAAATTACAAATTTAAATCAATAATCAAAGAATAAAAAGACTTATGGAAGGAATACATGTTAAGGATGAAGTACCTTCCAAATTAATTGTTTTATAGACCCAGAGGAACAAGAAAAATTGTCAGGTCAAAGAAATTGCGTCAACACCAAACGGTTTAATGATCGAGGAGGAGGAGGAGGAGGAGGAGGAGGAGGAGGAGGAGGAGGAGGAGGAGGAGGAGGAGGAGGAGGAGGAGGAGGAGGAGGAGGAGGAGGAGGAGGAGGAGGAGGAGGAAGAAGAAGAAGAGGAAGAAGAAGAAGAAGAAGAAGAAGAAGAAGAAGAAGAAGAAGAAGAAGAAGAAGAAGAAGAAGAAGAAGAAGAAGAAGAAGAAGAAGAAGAAGAAGAAGAAGAAGAAGAAATGTCGAGGAGCACTTGCTGTACCCTTTGGTAATGAAATCTTTTCGTTTTCTTAACTTTCTATGTACACCCTCGGGAACCATATTCTATATGTCTACATCTGTCTCTGTATTAACAACAGCAATTTATCAGGCTGCCGACTGTATATTATTTACACATTACGAAAATTAGGCGTTTTCATGAAATAACTTATAGAAATTGTATACTGTAAAAAATCCAAATACTTCGTATATTAATAAATTGAATCATATTACGTCATACTGTTAACTTCTGTATTAGTTTCCACTTGGTCTCGTTTTACCCAATTACTCACAAACTGGGATAATGTTGCATCAATATTTAAATGCAATCTCTGCCGCATTGATAGCCAAAGTTATACTAGGTCAGCGGCTACTGTTCAGTTCCGAACTGGTGTAAAGTTACTTCTCGAGTAGATTATCGTACGTTGTAAATAAAGTAACTTGTGTGCAAATGAATATAAAATGAGAAAGACTCTATGCGTTAAAGTTTAATGTACACATGTGTCTGATTTTGGTTTCATACGTCGTAATTATTTTATAGCGTTTGGTGCATTATGAAAGAAAACATTTTTGAAAATGTTATGACAAATTGTACTTAAGACACAGTTAGCTTTTTATGAATACTGTAACGAAACAAATGTTACAAAAGAATAGTAAATAATAGTGGAATCCGATCCAGAGAAGAAACAAGAAATAATAATTGAAAGCAAATTAAAGGAAAACTATTTGGTTTGACTTATATAATATTATCCAGAAACCCAGAAATAACCCAGTAGAATAGGGCAGTAAACAGAAAAAAGTTAAATAAATAAACCTAGTAGGCCTAATCAACTTACCCTGAATAATAATCCAAACCCAATAAAGAGTACCTAATCCATATAATAAAATTGTATTAATTATAATCATATAGGCCTATAATCAAGGAAAGGAAAAGGGACACAAACCTTTAAAGTAATGAGTGTGATCATAAGAAATAGCGACACAGACTACCGTTAAACAGTGTAATTATTTTTGATGAAAGTGTTTTGTTATTATTAGACAGAATTTTAGTTTATCATACAGACAATAGTTTAGCAGTATAAATAAACTAAAACTGTCAAAAACAATTATTATTATTAAAAGTTTTGTTGTATGTTATAAGATTTTATGTCACCAGTTAATTTATGTAAATATATTTATCTCAGGTAGTCAAAGTAGAAATTACAATAAATCATAACAAATTGTTCCACCACATATCATAGAAATTCAAATTAATAAGGTTTTACAGTTATAAACTGAGGCATGTTTAGTATCAAATTGCTTATAATTATCTAATTAATAATTGTATAAACATTGCATATATAATTAGAGTATAATAATAAAATTATCTATTAAAGGTAATTTATAAAATATAATGTAGGTAATGGGTGTTGATCCTATAACATTTAAACTGTACATAAATGACCAATCAAAATTTAAGAAATTTGTATGAGTAGGTAACTAAAAGAAAGAAGAAATAACACTTAATTGTTAATTGTGATGGAAAGCAGTTGAATAGTGCGTGTCTAGAGGTAATTAAAAGTATATAAAAATAGATGACCCGTGTGTGAAAGAAGATCTGAAGGACCATCATCGAAGATAATAATCCTTCCACTACCATTTTCATGAACAAATAATACACACAATCAAGAGAAATATTCAGAAACGACCAGGAACCCTTCAGCAATATCGTCTAGATGTGTAAAGTATAATTTGACAATATTTTTTTCAACAAGGAACAACCACTAGACAATATAACAATTTACACTAACACTAATCACTAGTCAACATTTTAAAGTGCAACCAAATTCAATATATAAGCTAACAGTGATTACAAGGAAACATTTATTGTACACATTGATAAACTACATTATTTTCTGAGACGGACAAATTGAATATCGTCAAAACTTGTATGTAACTTAATATATAATTTGTGTAAATTTTTAGATTATAAGTAATATGTTGTTTGTAAAGGTACTCTCTATTATTAATCAACATGCAAAGGAACTTTTCGTAGCAGCCACAAGAATTCCCACGAAATATATTAAAATTATTTAATTATAAATCTTGAGATAAATATCGGCCCTGTGACAACCTTATGTATCGAATGGAATTTTCCAATAATTGAATTTATGTTACACAGATTAAATCATTATGTTATTAAATCATATCCATGAGTTATTATTCCATTAAGATAGTGTTATAAATTGGCGCACCAACTAGTGAGGCTGAAATTAGGGAATATTAGGTGAAGAAATTGAAACAACCAAATTAATTTCCTAATTTTTAGCTGCCGACTGCTATAAGTTCCAATAAATAATAAAGATGCGTAAGAGGGCGACGTCACTGAGACGGACGAAGGAGGCAGAGAAAGAAGTCAGGATGGAAGAGAAAGAAGTAACATCGGTGGAGGATGTGGAAACGGTAGTAAGAGAGGAAGCCAGAGGAGGCCTGGATTTACAACAACTATGGGAATTAATTAAAGAAGACTCTAAGAAGCAGAAGGAAGAAATGAAGAAAGATTTGAAGAGCATCAAGGAAGAGTTCACTGAAAATTCAAAGAAACAAAATGAAATTTTGAGTCAAAACTTATTAAAACAAATGGAGGAACAAAACAAGCAAACAAATGAGAAAATTGATAGCATCAAGGAAGAATTCAGTGAAAACTCAAAGAAACAAAATGAAATTTTGAGTCAAAACTTATTAAAGCAAATGGAGGAAAAATTCGATAACATCAAGGAAGATAACAGACAAACGAAGGAAGATTTGAAGAGCATTAAGGAAGATCACAGACAAACAAATGAAAAAATTGATAGTATCAAGGAAGATCACAGACAAACAAATGAGAAAATGAGTGAAAATTTAATAAAACAGATGGAGGAGAGATTTGACCAAAACAGAGAAGACACTAACGAGAATTTACAACGGATAAATGAGAAAATCGACAGTATTAAAGAAAGTACTAACGAAACCTTAATGCAAACTATAAGTGACAATAATAACCAAATGAAGGAAGAGTTCAGACAAATCAATGAAGAGAATTTAAGAAGAATTAATGGTAGAATTGAACAAGTCAATGATACAATTAACCAGAAGATGGACAAAATCGATGAGGAAAGGAAGCAAGAAATAGCTGACACTAATGAGAGATTGAGAAAAGCTAACGAAACCATCATACAAAATAAAGCAGTGATAAATACTAGAATAGACCAGCTCCAAGAAAATAGTCGTATTCAAATAGAAGGAATACAAAAGGAACAAGAAAATTTAGTGAATTTACAGAAACAAACCGGAGAAAGGTGTGACAATA
Organism: Magicicada septendecula; assembly: GCA_034769895.1. NCBI lineage: Eukaryota > Metazoa > Arthropoda > Insecta > Hemiptera > Cicadidae > Magicicada > Magicicada septendecula. Next base: position 319,639,261 of record CM068373.1, on the reverse strand, counting down.
TTAACACTACGGTGAATAATTTAACTGGTCAGGTACGCCAAAATCAAGAAGAAATTGAGTTAATTAGAACCAGACCACATAATATTACTCATGTTTCCACAAATGAAACCAGAGAAGGAATTAATTTCAAAAATTATCGCAGAAACCCCATGGAATTCCTGGCCAGAATTGAGGAACATTTTAATAAACATCGAATAACTATCTGGAGCTCGATTAGAGAGATGTTGGATGAGCATTTTAGGGAGATTACGGACAACTGGTGGACAGCAACCAGGAATGAGATAGTGGACTACGCTCAATTTAAAAAACTGTTTAAAGAAAAATACTGGTCCGAAGCTATACAAAATATTATAAGGGACAACATTTGTCAGGGAAGATATGATGGAAATAGAGGTACATCTCCAACTACTTACTTCTGGGGAAAGGTGTGTTTGGCGAGACACCTAGAGCCAAGAATACCAGCAGAATCCCTAGTAACTAAAATGGCATACCATTATGACACAGGAATTGCCAGAGCACGCCTGGGAAGCCAGATTAAAACGGTCCACGCAATGGCTGACTTATTAGAAAATTATGAACACGAGGGTTACTACAAAAGAAGCAGACAACGAACTGATCAGTGCGGTTCAAAAAATAATAACCATGGTATGAATCATAATCAATATAATAACATGAATAACCGGAATAGTTATGTCAACGATCGTAATTACAACCAAAATTTTACCCCAAATAATAACCAACCAGCAAACTTCAATCGAAACCCAATTAACAATAATGATAACAACAGGCCCAATCAAAATTACCATCCGGGTAATAGAAACAATAATAATTATAATAACTACCGAACAAACCAAAATTATAATAATTTTAGGAGTAACTCAGGAGTTAATAACAATAATAATCAGGGTAATTATAATAATAATCGTTCGTACCGACCCCGAATAAATTACATCAGTGCCGAAGAAGGGGATTACTGGAGATACCATCAACCTCGGAGGAACAGTTTTAATAACAGTTATGATCAAAGAGGAAATCCCAGAGGGATGAGTCACCATTATAACCGAGTCAGAAGTAGAAGCCAGGAGGACTTCCGAGAATCAAGGGGAAGTGAACAATTAGACAACCGAGAGGTTGAACAACCAGGAACCAGCACACCAGTCCAGGCAAATCAACAGTCATGCCCGGAAAATAATCACGATAGCCTTAATTTAAACGGAGTGAGGCAGTAATAAACCCTCGCGACCCCTTACTGCTACTAACTACTGGGTACAATAACCACCAAATTCAAAAATATAGTAATAACAAATTACTACCAACTAATGATGAAAAACTAATTATGGAAAATAAAAGAATTTTGAAGTATAACAATAACCAAAGTTTAAGGACGGATAATCAAAATCTTACTATTATTTACAATTATTATTTGAAAAATCTTCGAGAAGAACTGTTGGAGGAAACGGTGACAAGTAGAATCAACCAGCATAATGAAATTTTATACATAACCGCTCAAATTGAAGGAATTCCTACACGAATAATGATAGATACTGGTGCAAATGTATCACTTATTAACGACGCTGAACTGGAGAGATTACAGAAACAAAGTAAAAATATAATACCTACCTTACCTGTCAATAATGTTATTTTAATAGGTGCCACTGGGTGTCAAAATAAAACAGTGAGAAAACAAGTGTCATTGGAAATAGAAAGCAAAGGTGTTACAATTAATATTATATGTTTGGTCGCAATCGGCCTACCATTCGAATTATTAATCGGATGCGATATGCTGAGGAAATACTCAGCCATTATTGATTTGAGCAAGGAGAAGGTGTCCTTGAACTCAGAAGGTGTTATGTGGACGGCAGAGTTAATAGGAAGCGATGGTGCCCCTCTGAACCGTACCCATCACCAAGTTAGGGAATTAAATTTTTTAAATAATGACACCCAATGCAGAAAAATAATCTATAATATGACAAATGAAGACCTGTGGAACAGTAAATTACAGGAGATAAGAGAGTTTAGACACCAAGGCACAAATAATTTGACAGTAAAACAAGTAGAAGATCTCATTATAATATATAAGAAGTATAAACATGTATTTTCAGAAAACCCAGGAAAAGTAAAAAACTATCAGTGTAGAATACAATTTAAAGAACCAGCAGAATTCCACAGAAAACCCTATCCTATACCATATTCATTGAAGGAGGCGGTTAGAGATGAAATTAATAAAATGTTGTTAAATGATATAATTGAGCATAGCGAATCACCAAATACTAGCCCAATAGTAGCAGCAATTCAGAAGATTATAATCAACAATCCATGAAAAAATATCATGAGGAAGAAAAGTTAAAATAACATAAGTAATTATGTCCTCACACCTAATGAAGTGTTCAGAAATAATTACTTCTGAAGGGAGGCAATTTGTAACGAAACAAATGTTACAAAAGAATAGTAAATAATAGTGGAATCCGATCCAGAGAAGAAACAAGAAATAATAATTGAAAGCAAATTAAAGGAAAACTATTTGGTTTGACTTATATAATATTATCCAGAAACCCAGAAATAACCCAGTAGAATAGGGCAGTAAACAGAAAAAAGTTAAATAAATAAACCTAGTAGGCCTAATCAACTTACCCTGAATAATAATCCAAACCCAATAAAGAGTACCTAATCCATATAATAAAATTGTATTAATTATAATCATATAGGCCTATAATCAAGGAAAGGAAAAGGGACACAAACCTTTAAAGTAATGAGTGTGATCATAAGAAATAGCGACACAGACTACCGTTAAACAGTGTAATTATTTTTGATGAAAGTGTTTTGTTATTATTAGACAGAATTTTAGTTTATCATACAGACAATAGTTTAGCAGTATAAATAAACTAAAACTGTCAAAAACAATTATTATTATTAAAAGTTTTGTTGTATGTTATAAGATTTTATGTCACCAGTTAATTTATGTAAATATATTTATCTCAGGTAGTCAAAGTAGAAATTACAATAAATCATAACAAATTGTTCCACCACATATCATAGAAATTCAAATTAATAAGGTTTTACAGTTATAAACTGAGGCATGTTTAGTATCAAATTGCTTATAATTATCTAATTAATAATTGTATAAACATTGCATATATAATTAGAGTATAATAATAAAATTATCTATTAAAGGTAATTTATAAAATATAATGTAGGTAATGGGTGTTGATCCTATAACATTTAAACTGTACATAAATGACCAATCAAAATTTAAGAAATTTGTATGAGTAGGTAACTAAAAGAAAGAAGAAATAACACTTAATTGTTAATTGTGATGGAAAGCAGTTGAATAGTGCGTGTCTAGAGGTAATTAAAAGTATATAAAAATAGATGACCCGTGTGTGAAAGAAGATCTGAAGGACCATCATCGAAGATAATAATCCTTCCACTACCATTTTCATGAACAAATAATACACACAATCAAGAGAAATATTCAGAAACGACCAGGAACCCTTCAGCAATATCGTCTAGATGTGTAAAGTATAATTTGACAATATTTTTTTCAACAAGGAACAACCACTAGACAATATAACAATTTACACTAACACTAATCACTAGTCAACATTTTAAAGTGCAACCAAATTCAATATATAAGCTAACAGTGATTACAAGGAAACATTTATTGTACACATTGATAAACTACATTATTTTCTGAGACGGACAAATTGAATATCGTCAAAACTTGTATGTAACTTAATATATAATTTGTGTAAATTTTTAGATTATAAGTAATATGTTGTTTGTAAAGGTACTCTCTATTATTAATCAACATGCAAAGGAACTTTTCGTAGCAGCCACAAGAATTCCCACGAAATATATTAAAATTATTTAATTATAAATCTTGAGATAAATATCGGCCCTGTGACAACCTTATGTATCGAATGGAATTTTCCAATAATTGAATTTATGTTACACAGATTAAATCATTATGTTATTAAATCATATCCATGAGTTATTATTCCATTAAGATAGTGTTATAAATTGGCGCACCAACTAGTGAGGCTGAAATTAGGGAATATTAGGTGAAGAAATTGAAACAACCAAATTAATTTCCTAATTTTTAGCTGCCGACTGCTATAAGTTCCAATAAATAATAAAGATGCGTAAGAGGGCGACGTCACTGAGACGGACGAAGGAGGCAGAGAAAGAAGTCAGGATGGAAGAGAAAGAAGTAACATCGGTGGAGGATGTGGAAACGGTAGTAAGAGAGGAAGCCAGAGGAGGCCTGGATTTACAACAACTATGGGAATTAATTAAAGAAGACTCTAAGAAGCAGAAGGAAGAAATGAAGAAAGATTTGAAGAGCATCAAGGAAGAGTTCACTGAAAATTCAAAGAAACAAAATGAAATTTTGAGTCAAAACTTATTAAAACAAATGGAGGAACAAAACAAGCAAACAAATGAGAAAATTGATAGCATCAAGGAAGAATTCAGTGAAAACTCAAAGAAACAAAATGAAATTTTGAGTCAAAACTTATTAAAGCAAATGGAGGAAAAATTCGATAACATCAAGGAAGATAACAGACAAACGAAGGAAGATTTGAAGAGCATTAAGGAAGATCACAGACAAACAAATGAAAAAATTGATAGTATCAAGGAAGATCACAGACAAACAAATGAGAAAATGAGTGAAAATTTAATAAAACAGATGGAGGAGAGATTTGACCAAAACAGAGAAGACACTAACGAGAATTTACAACGGATAAATGAGAAAATCGACAGTATTAAAGAAAGTACTAACGAAACCTTAATGCAAACTATAAGTGACAATAATAACCAAATGAAGGAAGAGTTCAGACAAATCAATGAAGAGAATTTAAGAAGAATTAATGGTAGAATTGAACAAGTCAATGATACAATTAACCAGAAGATGGACAAAATCGATGAGGAAAGGAAGCAAGAAATAGCTGACACTAATGAGAGATTGAGAAAAGCTAACGAAACCATCATACAAAATAAAGCAGTGATAAATACTAGAATAGACCAGCTCCAAGAAAATAGTCGTATTCAAATAGAAGGAATACAAAAGGAACAAGAAAATTTAGTGAATTTACAGAAACAAACCGGAGAAAGGTGTGACAATATTAACACTACGGTGAATAATTTAACTGGTCAGGTACGCCAAAATCAAGAAGAAATTGAGTTAATTAGAACCAGACCACATAATATTACTCATGTTTCCACAAATGAAACCAGAGAAGGAATTAATTTCAAAAATTATCGCAGAAACCCCATGGAATTCCTGGCCAGAATTGAGGAACATTTTAATAAACATCGAATAACTATCTGGAGCTCGATTAGAGAGATGTTGGATGAGCATTTTAGGGAGATTACGGACAACTGGTGGACAGCAACCAGGAATGAGATAGTGGACTACGCTCAATTTAAAAAACTGTTTAAAGAAAAATACTGGTCCGAAGCTATACAAAATATTATAAGGGACAACATTTGTCAGGGAAGATATGATGGAAATAGAGGTACATCTCCAACTACTTACTTCTGGGGAAAGGTGTGTTTGGCGAGACACCTAGAGCCAAGAATACCAGCAGAATCCCTAGTAACTAAAATGGCATACCATTATGACACAGGAATTGCCAGAGCACGCCTGGGAAGCCAGATTAAAACGGTCCACGCAATGGCTGACTTATTAGAAAATTATGAACACGAGGGTTACTACAAAAGAAGCAGACAACGAACTGATCAGTGCGGTTCAAAAAATAATAACCATGGTATGAATCATAATCAATATAATAACATGAATAACCGGAATAGTTATGTCAACGATCGTAATTACAACCAAAATTTTACCCCAAATAATAACCAACCAGCAAACTTCAATCGAAACCCAATTAACAATAATGATAACAACAGGCCCAATCAAAATTACCATCCGGGTAATAGAAACAATAATAATTATAATAACTACCGAACAAACCAAAATTATAATAATTTTAGGAGTAACTCAGGAGTTAATAACAATAATAATCAGGGTAATTATAATAATAATCGTTCGTACCGACCCCGAATAAATTACATCAGTGCCGAAGAAGGGGATTACTGGAGATACCATCAACCTCGGAGGAACAGTTTTAATAACAGTTATGATCAAAGAGGAAATCCCAGAGGGATGAGTCACCATTATAACCGAGTCAGAAGTAGAAGCCAGGAGGACTTCCGAGAATCAAGGGGAAGTGAACAATTAGACAACCGAGAGGTTGAACAACCAGGAACCAGCACACCAGTCCAGGCAAATCAACAGTCATGCCCGGAAAATAATCACGATAGCCTTAATTTAAACGGAGTGAGGCAGTAATAAACCCTCGCGACCCCTTACTGCTACTAACTACTGGGTACAATAACCACCAAATTCAAAAATATAGTAATAACAAATTACTACCAACTAATGATGAAAAACTAATTATGGAAAATAAAAGAATTTTGAAGTATAACAATAACCAAAGTTTAAGGACGGATAATCAAAATCTTACTATTATTTACAATTATTATTTGAAAAATCTTCGAGAAGAACTGTTGGAGGAAACGGTGACAAGTAGAATCAACCAGCATAATGAAATTTTATACATAACCGCTCAAATTGAAGGAATTCCTACACGAATAATGATAGATACTGGTGCAAATGTATCACTTATTAACGACGCTGAACTGGAGAGATTACAGAAACAAAGTAAAAATATAATACCTACCTTACCTGTCAATAATGTTATTTTAATAGGTGCCACTGGGTGTCAAAATAAAACAGTGAGAAAACAAGTGTCATTGGAAATAGAAAGCAAAGGTGTTACAATTAATATTATATGTTTGGTCGCAATCGGCCTACCATTCGAATTATTAATCGGATGCGATATGCTGAGGAAATACTCAGCCATTATTGATTTGAGCAAGGAGAAGGTGTCCTTGAACTCAGAAGGTGTTATGTGGACGGCAGAGTTAATAGGAAGCGATGGTGCCCCTCTGAACCGTACCCATCACCAAGTTAGGGAATTAAATTTTTTAAATAATGACACCCAATGCAGAAAAATAATCTATAATATGACAAATGAAGACCTGTGGAACAGTAAATTACAGGAGATAAGAGAGTTTAGACACCAAGGCACAAATAATTTGACAGTAAAACAAGTAGAAGATCTCATTATAATATATAAGAAGTATAAACATGTATTTTCAGAAAACCCAGGAAAAGTAAAAAACTATCAGTGTAGAATACAATTTAAAGAACCAGCAGAATTCCACAGAAAACCCTATCCTATACCATATTCATTGAAGGAGGCGGTTAGAGATGAAATTAATAAAATGTTGTTAAATGATATAATTGAGCATAGCGAATCACCAAATACTAGCCCAATAGTAGCAGCAATTCAGAAGATTATAATCAACAATCCATGAAAAAATATCATGAGGAAGAAAAGTTAAAATAACATAAGTAATTATGTCCTCACACCTAATGAAGTGTTCAGAAATAATTACTTCTGAAGGGAGGCAATTTGTAACGAAACAAATGTTACAAAAGAATAGTAAATAATAGTGGAATCCGATCCAGAGAAGAAACAAGAAATAATAATTGAAAGCAAATTAAAGGAAAACTATTTGGTTTGACTTATATAATATTATCCAGAAACCCAGAAATAACCCAGTAGAATAGGGCAGTAAACAGAAAAAAGTTAAATAAATAAACCTAGTAGGCCTAATCAACTTACCCTGAATAATAATCCAAACCCAATAAAGAGTACCTAATCCATATAATAAAATTGTATTAATTATAATCATATAGGCCTATAATCAAGGAAAGGAAAAGGGACACAAACCTTTAAAGTAATGAGTGTGATCATAAGAAATAGCGACACAGACTACCGTTAAACAGTGTAATTATTTTTGATGAAAGTGTTTTGTTATTATTAGACAGAATTTTAGTTTATCATACAGACAATAGTTTAGCAGTATAAATAAACTAAAACTGTCAAAAACAATTATTATTATTAAAAGTTTTGTTGTATGTTATAAGATTTTATGTCACCAGTTAATTTATGTAAATATATTTATCTCAGGTAGTCAAAGTAGAAATTACAATAAATCATAACAAATTGTTCCACCACATATCATAGAAATTCAAATTAATAAGGTTTTACAGTTATAAACTGAGGCATGTTTAGTATCAAATTGTTTATAATTATCTAATTAATAATTGTATAAACATTGCATATATAATTAGAGTATAATAATAAAATTATCTATTAAAGGTAATTTATAAAATATAATGTAGGTAATGGGTGTTGATCCTATAACATTTAAACTGTACATAAATGACCAATCAAAATTTAAGAAATTTGTATGAGTAGGTAACTAAAAGAAAGAAGAAATAACACTTAATTGTTAATTGTGATGGAAAGCAGTTGAATAGTGCGTGTCTAGAGGTAATTAAAAGTATATAAAAATAGATGACCCGTGTGTGAAAGAAGATCTGAAGGACCATCATCGAAGATAATAATCCTTCCACTACCATTTTCATGAACAAATAATACACACAATCAAGAAAAATATTCAGAAACGACCAGGAACCCTTCAGCAATATCGTCTAGATGTGTAAAGTATAATTTGACAATATTTTTTTCAACAAGGAACAACCACTAGACAATATAACAATTTACACTAACACTAATCACTAGTCAACATTTTAAAGTGCAACCAAATTCAATATATAAGCTAACAGTGATTACAAGGAAACATTTATTGTACACATTGATAAACTACATTATTTTCTGAGACGGACAAATTGAATATCGTCAAAACTTGTATGTAACTTAATATATAATTTGTGTAAATTTTTAGATTATAAGTAATATGTTGTTTGTAAAGGTACTCTCTATTATTAATCAACATGCAAAGGAACTTTTCGTAGCAGCCACAAGAATTCCCACGAAATATATTAAAATTATTTAATTATAAATCTTGAGATAAATATCGGCCCTGTGACAACCTTATGTATCGAATGGAATTTTCCAATAATTGAATTTATGTTACACAGATTAAATCATTATGTTATTAAATCATATCCATGAGTTATTATTCCATTAAGATAGTGTTATAAATTGGCGCACCAACTAGTGAGGCTGAAATTAGGGAATATTAGGTGAAGAAATTGAAACAACCAAATTAATTTCCTAATTTTTAGCTGCCGACTGCTATAAGTTCCAATAAATAATAAAGATGCGTAAGAGGGCGACGTCACTGAGACGGACGAAGGAGGCAGAGAAAGAAGTCAGGATGGAAGAGAAAGAAGTAACATCGGTGGAGGATGTGGAAACGGTAGTAAGAGAGGAAGCCAGAGGAGGCCTGGATTTACAACAACTATGGGAATTAATTAAAGAAGACTCTAAGAAGCAGAAGGAAGAAATGAAGAAAGATTTGAAGAGCATCAAGGAAGAGTTCACTGAAAATTCAAAGAAACAAAATGAAATTTTGAGTCAAAACTTATTAAAACAAATGGAGGAACAAAACAAGCAAACAAATGAGAAAATTGATAGCATCAAGGAAGAATTCAGTGAAAACTCAAAGAAACAAAATGAAATTTTGAGTCAAAACTTATTAAAGCAAATGGAGGAAAAATTCGATAACATCAAGGAAGATAACAGACAAACGAAGGAAGATTTGAAGAGCATTAAGGAAGATCACAGACAAACAAATGAAAAAATTGATAGTATCAAGGAAGATCACAGACAAACAAATGAGAAAATGAGTGAAAATTTAATAAAACAGATGGAGGAGAGATTTGACCAAAACAGAGAAGACACTAACGAGAATTTACAACGGATAAATGAGAAAATCGACAGTATTAAAGAAAGTACTAACGAAACCTTAATGCAAACTATAAGTGACAATAATAACCAAATGAAGGAAGAGTTCAGACAAATCAATGAAGAGAATTTAAGAAGAATTAATGGTAGAATTGAACAAGTCAATGATACAATTAACCAGAAGATGGACAAAATCGATGAGGAAAGGAAGCAAGAAATAGCTGACACTAATGAGAGATTGAGAAAAGCTAACGAAACCATCATACAAAATAAAGCAGTGATAAATACTAGAATAGACCAGCTCCAAGAAAATAGTCGTATTCAAATAGAAGGAATACAAAAGGAACAAGAAAATTTAGTGAATTTACAGAAACAAACCGGAGAAAGGTGTGACAATATTAACACTACGGTGAATAATTTAACTGGTCAGGTACGCCAAAATCAAGAAGAAATTGAGTTAATTAGAACCAGACCACATAATATTACTCATGTTTCCACAAATGAAACCAGAGAAGGAATTAATTTCAAAAATTATCGCAGAAACCCCATGGAATTCCTGGCCAGAATTGAGGAACATTTTAATAAACATCGAATAACTATCTGGAGCTCGATTAGAGAGATGTTGGATGAGCATTTTAGGGAGATTACGGACAACTGGTGGACAGCAACCAGGAATGAGATAGTGGACTACGCTCAATTTAAAAAACTGTTTAAAGAAAAATACTGGTCCGAAGCTATACAAAATATTATAAGGGACAACATTTGTCAGGGAAGATATGATGGAAATAGAGGTACATCTCCAACTACTTACTTCTGGGGAAAGGTGTGTTTGGCGAGACACCTAGAGCCAAGAATACCAGCAGAATCCCTAGTAACTAAAATGGCATACCATTATGACACAGGAATTGCCAGAGCACGCCTGGGAAGCCAGATTAAAACGGTCCACGCAATGGCTGACTTATTAGAAAATTATGAACACGAGGGTTACTACAAAAGAAGCAGACAACGAACTGATCAGTGCGGTTCAAAAAATAATAACCATGGTATGAATCATAATCAATATAATAACATGAATAACCGGAATAGTTATGTCAACGATCGTAATTACAACCAAAATTTTACCCCAAATAATAACCAACCAGCAAACTTCAATCGAAACCCAATTAACAATAATGATAACAACAGGCCCAAACAAAATTACCATCCGGGTAATAGAAACAATAATAATTATAATAACTACCGAACAAACCAAAATTATAATAATTTTAGGAGTAACTCAGGAGTTAATAACAATAATAATCAGGGTAATTATAATAATAATCGTTCGTACCGACCCCGAATAAATTACATCAGTGCCGAAGAAGGGGATTACTGGAGATACCATCAACCTCGGAGGAACAGTTTTAATAACAGTTATGATCAAAGAGGAAATCCCAGAGGGATGAGTCACCATTATAACCGAGTCAGAAGTAGAAGCCAGGAGGACTTCCGAGAATCAAGGGGAAGTGAACAATTAGACAACCGAGAGGTTGAACAACCAGGAACCAGCACACCAGTCCAGGCAAATCAACAGTCATGCCCGGAAAATAATCACGATAGCCTTAATTTAAACGGAGTGAGGCAGTAATAAACCCTCGCGACCCCTTACTGCTACTAACTACTGGGTACAATAACCACCAAATTCAAAAATATAGTAATAACAAATTACTACCAACTAATGACGAAAAACTAATTATGGAAAATAAAAGAATTTTGAAGTATAACAATAACCAAAGTTTAAGGACGGATAATCAAAATCTTACTATTATTTACAATTATTATTTGAAAAATCGTCGAGAAGAACTGTTGGAGGAAACGGTGACAAGTAGAATCAACCAGCATAATGAAATTTTATACATAACCGCTCAAATTGAAGGAATTCCTACACGAATAATGATAGATACTGGTGCAAATGTATCACTTATTAACGACGCTGAACTGGAGAGATTACAGAAACAAATAATGACACCCAATGCAGAAAAATAATCTATAATATGACAAATGAAGACCTGTGGAACAGTAAATTACAGGAGATAAGAGAGTTTAGACACCAAGGCACAAATAATTTGACAGTAAAACAAGTAGAAGATCTCATTATAATATATAAGAAGTATAAACATGTATTTTCAGAAAACCCAGGAAAAGTAAAAAACTATCAGTGTAGAATACAATTTAAAGAACCAGCAGAATTCCACAGAAAACCCTATCCTATACCATATTCATTGAAGGAGGCGGTTAGAGATGAAATTAATAAAATGTTGTTAAATGATATAATTGAGCATAGCGAATCACCAAATACTAGCCCAATAGTAGCAGCAATTCAGAAGATTATAATCAACAATCCATGAAAAAATATCATGAGGAAGAAAAGTTAAAATAACATAAGTAATTATGTCCTCACACCTAATGAAGTGTTCAGAAATAATTACTTCTGAAGGGAGGCAATTTGTAACGAAACAAATGTTACAAAAGAATAGTAAATAATAGTGGAATCCGATCCAGAGAAGAAACAAGAAATAATAATTGAAAGCAAATTAAAGGAAAACTATTTGGTTTGACTTATATAATATTATCCAGAAACCCAGAAATAACCCAGTAGAATAGGGCAGTAAACAGAAAAAAGTTAAATAAATAAACCTAGTAGGCCTAATCAACTTACCCTGAATAATAATCCAAACCCAATAAAGAGTACCTAATCCATATAATAAAATTGTATTAATTATAATCATATAGGCCTATAATCAAGGAAAGGAAAAGGGACACAAACCTTTAAAGTAATGAGTGTGATCATAAGAAATAGCGACACAGACTACCGTTAAACAGTGTAATTATTTTTGATGAAAGTGTTTTGTTATTATTAGACAGAATTTTAGTTTATCATACAGACAATAGTTTAGCAGTATAAATAAACTAAAACTGTCAAAAACAATTATTATTATTAAAAGTTTTGTTGTATGTTATAAGATTTTATGTCACCAGTTAATTTATGTAAATATATTTATCTCAGGTAGTCAAAGTAGAAATTACAATAAATCATAACAAATTGTTCCACCACATATCATAGAAATTCAAATTAATAAGGTTTTACAGTTATAAACTGAGGCATGTTTAGTATCAAATTGTTTATAATTATCTAATTAATAATTGTATAAACATTGCATATATAATTAGAGTATAATAATAAAATTATCTATTAAAGGTAATTTATAAAATATAATGTAGGTAATGGGTGTTGATCCTATAACATTTAAACTGTACATAAATGACCAATCAAAATTTAAGAAATTTGTATGAGTAGGTAACTAAAAGAAAGAAGAAATAACACTTAATTGTTAATTGTGATGGAAAGCAGTTGAATAGTGCGTGTCTAGAGGTAATTAAAAGTATATAAAAATAGATGACCCGTGTGTGAAAGAAGATCTGAAGGACCATCATCGAAGATAATAATCCTTCCACTACCATTTTCATGAACAAATAATACACACAATCAAGAAAAATATTCAGAAACGACCAGGAACCCTTCAGCAATATCGTCTAGATGTGTAAAGTATAATTTGACAATTTTTTTTTTCAACAAGGAACAACCACTAGACAATATAACAATTTACACTAACACTAATCACTAGTCAACATTTTAAAGTGCAACCAAATTCAATATATAAGCTAACAGTGATTACAAGAAAACATTTATTGTACACATTAATAAACTACATTATTTTCTGAGACGGACAAATTGAATATTGTCAAAACTTGTATGTAACTTAATATATAAATTGTGTAAATTTTTAGATTATAAGTAATATATTGTTTGTAAAGGTACTCTCTATTATTAATCAACACACAAAAGGAACTTTTCGTAGCAGCCACAAGAATTCCCACGAAATATATTAAAATTATTTAATTATAAATCCTGAGATAAATATCGACCCTGTGACAACTGTATGTATCGAATGGAATTTTCCAATAATTGGAATTTATGTTACAAAGATTAAATCAATATGTTATTAAATCATATTCATGAGTTATTATTCCATTAAGATAGTGTTATAATACAGGAAACATTTTCTTTTCTTCAGATTTTAGTTTTATTTTAAACAAAAGGAAAAACCGCAAACCTAAAATAAACACTGTTTCTAAACGACAGTTAAAGAAAGGGTAGTTCAGGTTACGCTTGACACTGTTTTAGAAGAAAAATATCAATTGATACAAATAACACTTATATAAAAGCATTTATTTGTGCATGTGGAGTTCAGTTTGTGTGATACCATATTCTAAGTAAAAGGTTTGAAAGATTTTTATTGACAAAAATATGGATATGAAAACATAAAATTAAAATGAAAGGAAAGCTCACGTCCAGTGCTTACCAGTGGTGTATGGAGAATTTCTATTTATCGACACATTTCTTCGGCTAGGTAGTAAGAAATCATTCCGTATACAGAATTCATTCCAGTATTCCATATACATAAATAACATGTTGTTTCTTAGCGCTTAGAGTATGTCCATTGTCCGAATCGCAGCCAGATGAACTTCATGGCGGAGAACTCCAGCAAACATGTCACTTTCGCAGCCTTTTGGAATCCCGCGTTTGTGCAGTAAGTTCAGTTTCTGTTGTTGGTATTGCATTTTGGGTGCACCAGCCTAACCCCAAAATTTGATGTAGGGCTCACTGGCATTCTTAAGCATTCTCCCGCAGGAACTGGGAGCAGTATTGGCGTTTGCGGTAGGTGCGGCCGAAACGGTGTGTTGAGGATAAGCGTTGTGTGTCCACTCACGTAAGACTTACATACCTTCCAGAGTGTTCTGGAGAGAACTAGAAATACGCATTATGCTGGCAGCCGCAGTAAGGATGGAAAGTTATTCTGGAAAACGTGGCTTGATTACATTTTAATGATTGCATGCAGACATGTGTACATTCTTGCGTAAGCTCGGGTCAGGCAACAACGCAGCCACTGCGGGTCAAGTAAGTTCGTTCTTTCTGACGCTGAAGCAGATATTGAGCTATTCCTCTAGCTGATTTAATTGTTAAATATTAAATAGTTGTGCTACTAACATAACGACTAATCAACATTAGCCCTTTAATATCAGAACTATGATTAATAAAAAAAAAAAAACAGAGGAACCAGGGTTGTTCATATTCTACGGCTGAATATTAATGTCACTGAATGCGATCTAAAATTAAAAAATAAATCATCTCTAGTATGATTTACTGGCTAGTATATTGGAGACATATTAGTGCTGTGGAACCAAAAGGGCACTGCCTCTTGCTGCCCTGAGGTGGTAGAAAACGTATGTTGCTACATAATGCTTTGCACGCTTTTTGTGAACGGCTGAATTACGTGACGCTCCAGAATATTCCAATTGCGCCTTCCAGACGTTGATCATTCTACCTGCATCCAGGCGATTTCTGTTATATACTACGTCACAGAGAGGGTATAAATACGTTCAGAAGCGGAGTTAATTTAGTTGACATCTTCGATTTGGTGTGCATTATCTGACTAATGTTGTTTTGTAACTTGTAAATTATTGTGCGCGTACATTTGTAATTAGTGACTTGTATTATTCAGTTCGACACTACTAGCTATGTGACATTTATTACTTCCATATTCCTTAAGGAATGGAAGTATGGTGATGGCAAAAAAAATCGTGTTCGAGATTATTGCAGATTCTGATTGTACTACACTCAAAACATGAAAAAAAGTTGTTTTCCGAAAAGTGTCTGTGTGTGTGTCTGTGTGTCTGTGTGTCTGTGTGTGTGTCTGTAGATTTTTTTTCTATGGCAAACGATAACTGCCGCAAATTCAAACAGAATCAAATAATTTTTTGAATACAGCCCTGATTTGTAGAGTACTCACGACCTATTGTTTTTGGTGAAGATCGGTTGAGGGAAAGGGGTAGTTTACCGGCAACGGTTTTTTTTATCAAGGGAAATTTTTTTTTGGCAAACGATAACAGCCGCAAATTAAAACAGAATCAAATAATGTTTCGCATACAGCCCTGAATTGTAGAGTTCTCAAGACCTATTGTTTTTGGTGAAGATCGGTTAAGGGAAAGGGGTAGTTTACCTGTAACGTTTTATGTTTTAACAAGGGTATTTCCTATGGCAAAAGATAACAGCCGCAAATTCAAACAGAATCAAAAGATTCTTTGCATACAGCCCTAAATTATAGATTCTCAAGACCTATTGTTTTTGGTGAAGATCGGTTAAGGGATAGGGGTAGTTTACCTACAACATTTTTTTAACAAGGGTATTTTCTATGGCAAACGGTAACAGCCGCAAATTCAAACAGAATCAAATAAGTTTCTGCATACAGCCCTGATTTCTAGAGTACTCAAGACCTGTTGTTTTTGGTAAAGATCGGTTGAGGGGAAGGGGTAGTTTACCTGCAACGTTTTTTATCAAGCGTATTTTATATGGCAAACGATAACTGCCGAAAATTCAAACAGAATCAAATAATTTTTTGCATACATCAGTGAATTGTAGAGGACTCAAGGCTTTTTGATTTTGGTGATGATCGGTTAAGGGGAATGGGTAGTTTACCTGCAACCTTTTACGTTTTAACAAGAGTAAAGTACTTGAAAATTTATTTAAACTTTTTCAAACAATGGTAATTGTTAAAAATAAAATAATTTTGTTGCCGGTCAAACTGATATCTTTAACATTATAAAAATTCCCGGTTTTAACATCACTAAATATTGTACTACTCTGTTATAGCGTCAAATATTTCTCAGATATTTTACTCTAAATTTCATATAAACGTATATATGTGCGCGCGCGCGCGCTAGCCCATGGCTACAGACATACATTGTATGCAAGCGATAAGGACTGTAACAGGACTGCCGGCGCCAGCCATTTTACGTGTTCCAACGGATGGCTAGATCGATTTAAGGCCCGACACTCGATTTGCTTTGCAAAAATTTGTGGTGAGGCAAAATGCGTAGATCTGAACGTTACAGGCGATTGGGTGCGTAACACTTGGCCAGAAATTAGACGATCATATAAAGATGAAGACATCTTTAATGGACATGAAGCCGGAATTTTTTATAAATTAACTCCAGATAAGACTTTCAAATTTAAAAATGAAAGGTGCGTTGGTGGGAAGCTCTCTAAACAGAGAGTTACAGTTTTTGTTTGTGCGAACATGACGGGAACCGAAAAAAGGAAACTTTTAGTTATCGGGAAAAGTTTGCATCCTAGATGTTTTAAAAACATCAAAAAACTTCCTGTAAGTTACACTGCCAACATAAAAGCTTGGACGACTTCTAGTATTTTTGAAGATGACTTCTGTACGTGTGTATGTCACTGAACTCCTCCATGTATAAAATAATATATCGTTCGTGGCAGGTAAGCGTATCTCAGTTATGTAATGTTTACGTTTCCATTTTATTATTATGCCTACAGCAATAAAAAGGCAGGTAAGACACACACACACAATTCACGTTATTTTTGGCCTCACTCATGTTTATTTTCTTACATTTGCACGCTTTTTAAATGGAAAGTGCCGAAACCCACACCAACATAACGCGTGCAAGCCGAAAAAATGGACATCAATTTGCTTCCTGTGGATCGCTGGGCAAAGTAACTGCACGTGTTTACAGAGGAACGATTCATAGACAGACTTTTCGTCTTTAGGGAATGAACCCTCTGCAAGATGCTGAGGGTCCATGAGTGACTTCGGAGCGCTCCTTCTTTTTCGCGTGTTTGTTCTGTGAAACATACACTGTAGATTCGCAGCTTTACTCTAAGCAACGCTCAATAGGAAATGTTGAAAATTTTTGTCCACAGTGTACCCTCATTCACACTAAACCTGCTCTGATGTTTTAATTACGGACATCATAATATTAAAACTTTGGAAACTTGAGCACTACTTAATGGAGATCAATCATTAACTTATACAAGCCATTAATTTTATGCATATATTTTATATATATGTGTACAACGTTATCGGCAGCAAAGAAGTAGTTTTTGTTAAAATTCCTTCCCGGGATATTTGGCCGTAGTCCAATGTTTTCTACAAAACCAGACGTTTCGGCAATGCCGTCGACTTCCATCATCAGTGAAAATCGAGTGAGATAACGTGAGGTGGTATACGTTAGTGACCACAGTACTGTGGTTAAGGTTGAAGCAGTAAGTAGAAAGAAGTAGTTTCTATGGTAATATTTCATTTCGAAAATGATTTTAAATATAAATCTTAGAATATGGAAGTCATGTATGGTTCTCCATACCGATATTTTTTACTTACGTTGTTGAATGTGTAACAATTATGAACTTTGTAACATTACATTTGGCATAGCTTGATATCGTACCAGATTTAATGAAGACCATGGATAAGAAACTAAACAAGAAGAAAAATATCTTTCAAAGTGATAGTGAAGATGAACGAATAACTACTTTAGACTGACTTGTACTACAACTGACCGTACCCAAATTAATATTTAGGCAAAGTGATGCAAAATACCCCGATGATGACATGAATTTCAAATAATGACAAGAATAATACTTATAAAGACAGACAGCTTATATACCAATACTGTAAGTAAACAAATGGTTTTATTAAATGTATCAAAATATAAAAATAATCAAAATACAAATTGAGGGATAATAGGCCCAAACATACAATACAATGTAAAATGATATATTAGTAAATTATTAATTTGAATGATATAATGAAATAATATAACAAAACAATTATTATAGATACATGGAACATGCAACTAATTGTAATTAATAGTGGACATAATGTTGTCAAGAGAATAATGAATAATAACCTATTCACATTATTATTATTTGAACAATGTAAAATTGACTTCGAATAATTAATTAAATAACAGAGCAAAATGGATTGAGGAGAGATATTATTATATGTTAAACAGTTGTTAGGGTTTAATGATAGTTAGCTTATTTGTTCAATGTTCATTAGAGTCATAGCCATGTGGGCATGACATTAAGTTGATATGATTGTACATTGTTTTTGTTGTTGTTAACGTAATGATGTTATTAGAATGCAATGAAGATGTTAAAACCATGTGATTAACCAGAAGGTCTTAAAACAATGGGCCAAATGGAATTTGTAAAATTAGAACATGGTACCAAACACACAAAGAAATAGGCCAATACTGATATAGTATGGTTGATCAACTATAAAATAATTATGAAAAAAAAGAAAAGAATTAATGTTATTAGATGATAACCAGTTTTTGTGTTTTTTGGAATTTAGTTTATCTGTTTAATGTTTATCAGAATCTCAGCCATGAGGACATAATATTTAAGTCAATCTGTTTGTAATTTTGTTAAAGTATTCACATTATGAGAGGATGATGAGTATTTTTAAATCTCATGGGTTAACATCCAATATAATGATTATAATTAAATATAAGGGTTCAAGCCAACAGGCTAAATAATAAAACAATATGTAACATGGTGTTGAAAGAATCACCATGACATAGGCCAATGTTAAAATAAATAAACTATTATCAGAATAGCCAGTAAAGTAACAAACCATTATAAATTAATAATAAATAGTAAAACTAACAAAACAGACAGAAGTTCTATAATGGTAATCACATTTTTTGAACACATAAATGAATTAGCAAATGTTTTTGTGGATGGCAAACTGTATAAAGCCATGTAAAACCAAATTTTGTAAATTTTAGGAAATACTGTTAGAATTTTGTAAAACAGATGTTGAAATATGGATAGATTTATAGTTAATGGTATACACAACAAATCTGGAATCAAAATAAACCGTTTGAAGTTATTTAAGAAAAATTCAAATAGCAAAAATGTAACATCAGTATTTCTTAAGCAAAAATAGGCATGTTTAGTGTCTATATATCACAAATGGTAAGACCAAAATAATGATGCTAGTAGTTTTAAACTCCCAATCAATACAGAAAAGTTATACTGATTTAAAAGTTTTGACCAAATTCAGACATTGAAATAATGAATTTGTATGACAATGTATATCTGAATCAACCAACCAGATTTCAAGTTTTACCTTAGCAACCAGAAATTTCAGATAAATAAAATAAGACTTCTTTAACAACGGTCATTGAATACAGACGCGTTAATAAAACGTCTCATATAATTATATTTTAAACAGTGAAAACACAAAACAGACTTTGTAAAACGAGCTGATATACTCAATACAAGATATTATAATAAAGAAAGGAACATCCAGAATTTAATACAGAAGAATTGAGATACAGGAAGAAGAAGCGAAGAAGACGTGGACCCTATATTCGTCCTGGAAGAAGAAAGAAGAGGATCTGGTGAATTTGAACAATTTATTATCTTGTGTGTCAAAACCAACATTTTGTGTACACGACTATCTAGGAATTAAACAAAATAAAACTACAGACACTATACTACACCAACACTAAAGAACACTCAAAAAATAACACCAATTGAGTTTTACACCTTTCTGAACACCATAAAAACTTTAACGATAACTAATAAGCACCTAAACTGGTCATAACCTCTAATAATAAGTCACCAATACACGACTGCCAGTTTGCACTTTAAACACCAAAACCTTGTAATATCCTTATAATGTGAAATTTGTATATTGATTTTAAGAATAGTATTATTTGTGTAACCGTAATCCCCGAACCAGATACGCCCTGAGATAATTTATTTTAATAGAAATAATAAACTGCATCTCTCTTTTGGCCTGGCCGACTACAGAACAATATTTTTAGCTACTATACCAACTGATAAAAGAAGACGCATAATTTTGTCACAATTGTAATTACCGTAAAGAAAAACGAGAAGTAATTAACCAATGCTTCATTGAATAAAGATCGTTACAAGGAAGATATCTGTTTGGTGTTATATTTGCGTTATTATTACTGTTTCATTTAAGAAATACGTTAACATAGCACAGCGGACGGAGCAACTGTTGGCAACTCTGAGTGGCGTCATTGGAACTGCACGCATAGTGGGAGCGAGCGGCAGAATACAAAATAATTTACCGTTCAACATATCTATTATTAATTGTTACAGATTGACGAACACAACGGTGTGGTTTAATAATTTTACACATACATATTAAATTTGTTACAATTTGACGCATACTACGTGGAGCATAAGAGCTCGTATCTCAACATAAATTGTTACATTGTTTATACTCGCGAGACCTCATCTCATTTATTTATTATCGTTACAACTTAAAGAATTGTTGTAGCATATAGGTTTGTTTATTGTTGTCTTTTTTAAATGAAATTATCATTAATATTCTAATGACTGAAGCATTAAGATTCTATCCACTGACTAATTAAACTGGCCTATCGTGAAGCACCGGAAGATTTTCGAATTCGGTTAGCTGCACAGATTTGTAGTTATCGAGTCAGTGACAGTAAACTACAGCAAGTTCTACGAATACCTCACTTGTATACAGCAAGTGCAAGACATCGAAATACCTCACTTGCTCTTGTTCACGCTCTCGAGTTTGAAGCTGCCAAGTCTGCGTCCCACTACATCAGGGAGTTTATAAGTTTATGTCATCGCAATGTATTCAGAAGATTGCATAGTCTCTTTGTCGTGACAATCGAGACAGGAAACAGACGGTACAAGATAAACAATTCAAAGAGTGAAGATCGTCACAGCGGTGAGAACTACGAAAAAATACAGAAGGAGTAGACTATAAATGTAGAAACGTGCTCACTACAATAAGATAGTTGGGAGAATAAAATACAGAACGAAGGGCTGTAAACTCCCCACTTGGATGACTAATGCTCCAAAACAGCACACCATCTCCGAGTGTTTATTGTTGTTTTTGATTATTTAAACTGGCATTATAGTTGTAAATAGTCGTATCATCTGACGTCAGTTATTGTGTTTTCGCTGATCAAACATAACAATGCCTGAGGTCTCTGTAATAATACTGTTACGACGGTCTACTGATCGTCGTATGGTACAGTGGAAAACAAAATGCAAGACACCAATTAAGTCACTAATTACCAGCTTTAATTAGCACAATTAACAGTTTGTAATCAACAAGATAGTCTCTTACAACAAATCAAAATAAAAATTGTTCACAGGCAATAAAAATGTTAACTAATGTAAAACACAATTGTAATAAAATTGTCCGCACAATTATAAAACACACATACACTTCGCAACAATACGTCGAACCCACTGTGTAAATAGCCCGACAATAACTCTAACGCACTGTGTAATCGCCCGACAATAACTGAAAACTAAGCAGCAGATATGGGCTATTTATAGTCTGCAGAGTTCATAATATGCGTCCTAAGAAGACATCAAAAATTCTAGAGAACACTTCAGCGCGACCTTCGCAGAAACACGCACCGTTGAGCTAACTGAGAAGCTTCTAAATCGACACCATCGAACGCACGAGACGTTCCGCATTACGTAATACTGCCTCGCATTTCAAGCGTCACGTACGCATTAAAGCTGCGGGAATAGCAGAGAAAAGAGTAGAACAACGTTCTTCAATATACCAGAACGTTCCGTAATGGCGTAACACATTTTTCGGATTACGTAACAATACTAAAGTATACAAAAAAGTATATCATACATCCTAAAAAATCACACAAACAAGAGAGCCGAATTAAATTACTTGTTTTTACAGTTATCTGGTATCAGGTATTTTAGTTAACACATATTATTAATAGTCAGTCAAATAGTTAACATAATATTTGGCAGTTAGTAAAAATGATTAATAACAAACAAATTATAAACACTCATAAATCACAACTTCAAATATTTAATCTAAGTAGACTCAAAACAACAAAATTTAGACAACTGAAGAAATAATCACACTACGTGATTATTACACAGCATACATCTACTTAGAAGAATGTTCGTACCATAGTTTGTCAAAACAGTTTATAGATGTGTAATTTCTTTTAATAAAAACAATCTTTTTAATGTTTTGTCAAATAGTTTAACAGTCAGTAAATAGCTAAGTTAATATGTCCCGTATCTGGTGCACAATCATCTCGTAACAATTTCACAAGCAGGACATTGAACAGAAATACAGTTCAATTGCATAATAATGTTGAGCAACATTAACTACAACTTACGTACCGAAAACGGATTATCGCAGATTGCGGTCTCAGCTGTTTCAGTTTAGCAGCAGTCGTAGGAAAATCTCCGAATCCTTTAAAATATGACGTGGAATTACAAATGAAATACGATTCCAATTTTCGAAATGATGAACGAGACTTTCTGAATCGTTCCTGTTATACTTTGTTAATCGTAGTAAATCCATATACTAAATAACGAACAAAATATTATTTTATTAAGATATCTTGCTTTACGTTACACATGTTGCGAACGGCATGGGACTCTAGGGTAGCTAACCAAATATAGGACTAATTCGATGTTGTAACGACGGAACTCTCTCGAACAGTCGAGAGCGTCCTTGAACCCGTTTCCCTTCTAGTCTTGGGCGCTTCTCGACTAGCCCAGCGTGCCTCGTCTATATCAAGGCCGTTCACTCACGTAACAGAGTGTTCTGGATAGGACTAGAGAGAAATATGCATTATGCTGGCAGTAAGGATGCAAAGTTATTCTGGAAAACGTTGGCTGCCTTCATAAAAGACAAAGGCTGGCTTGTCAGGCAGTTATGATAAGCGATTTCCTTAGTGTGCATGGAGTGGTGATTGAAGATTAGTGGAAAGTGTTTATTGCGTTACAATTAGTGTGGAACTCTATTACCTGATATTATTATTGCGTGTTGATAAATTTAACTTGTACGAGAGTACCTGTTGATTACAAACATTATTTACGATTAATTAAAGCTGGTTATTAGTGACTTCATTGGTTTCTGTATTTTGTTTTCCATTGTACTATACGACAATTGGTGAGACCGTATTAATAATATTAGGAATTACATTAAGCTTAAAGCGTATCATGTAATGTGTATAATGCGCTTAACACTCAAATAAACATCGCGGTGACTATCATACTTCCTTCAGTATCTTTTGTTCTTTATTACTTAGTTCTTGAAATGGAAATATTACTATTTGAAAAGGTGATTACAGAGGAAAATGAAAACATAATCTTACATGAACATACATCCCGAAATGCTTTCTTGTAGCGTTACGTTCAGATATAAATTTCATCCATATTTCTACTTCAAAATAATATAAATCAATAGGAAATTTCCTCGAACACACGGTGTCGAGTAAAATTAGTGGGGTCATATGTTGTTTGACCTGAAATATACAAAAAATAAATTAGACCAAGTTTTATGTCTAGTAGTTTAAAAAATAGGTAACAAGTTCAAAAAATTTGAGGAAGAAACCGCAAATATAAGTTTGGCAGACAATAAGTTTGTAAAATTAGTAATAGACACTGAAGAGTTTCGAATAAAATTTATACGAAATATAATTCTGACATAACGTTTGAGTAAAATCAGTTCAAAAACTGATTCAGCTGTTTCAGTTGTTCCAGCTTTCAAAAATTTGACGTCAATTGAAAACATAACGCGGCACAAATTATTATGATATTACATTTTTTCGTCTAACTCGTATAACCTACATGAAGGAAACAACAATTGAAACAAAGGCGTATTAACTGCAACATACAGTTTCTATTCACTACGTGTTACGTAAATCAAAAATTGTAATCAAGACTTACATTTCCCAGCATTTGTAATTCAATGATGATTAATACCCTTAGCCTACATACGATAATCAATAAAACAAATGCATGTTGTTGCTAACTTTTGCAGTGGTCTGAAGTTGCATTACCTACGCTATAATGGTATTTGTAACTACCAACAAACTGGGTTAATGTTACGTTAATATTTAGTTGACGCCATATAAAGTTACGTTAGTAAATCAGGACCAACCTATCTTTGGGTTCTATGGAAAAAAATTACTTTTAATATACTAAGGCAGACAACATGTACAATATACGACAGATAATGATTTGATTTTTTTACAGTATAATAATTGATTTTGTTTCTGTCCGCCGTTATAAAGTACTCTAAATACGTATAAGTACAAGTTTCAGAAAAAGTACAAAACGTGCTAAATTTAGGCAGGATTAATTGCTGACTAAGGAGCTGCTGATTTAATGTGAAGAAGAAGTTGATACTAAGAAACTGCTTGGCAAATTTGCTTTCCTATGAAAAAATTCTCTTACGGAAATTTGAAAAAATACTGCTTTGAGTGTAAGTTTTTTGTTTCTTTTTATCTAAAGTGTGTTTTTTGTATTGGCCATCTAAAGACTACATGCCAATTTCAATTCTTTACTCTTCGTTCTTTTCTTTTTCTCTAATATTCTTTCATCTTTTCACTGTGTCTCTTTTTCTTGTATTCAGTCCAGTAACCTGCGTTTTTCTCTCTCCTACCCTGGGCTCCTTTCATTTTAACACTTTTAACTTCTTTTTCAATTGCTTCTTCTGGGTTTGTATTATTTTTTCTAAATCCTTTTGGACTTCTTTAATCCCACTTGATGTTGACTTCTTCCCCCAGAGATATTTGAAGATTTGCTTCGTCAACGTATATTTGCGTCCATTCTATATAAAAGTCCAAAAAATAATAGTCTTCTTTTTCTCATTGTTTCTGTGATATTTTCTATACTTTGATATATTTCACCATTACTTCTTAAATTCCAACCTTTTGAAGTTTTTCGGCGGCTTAACATTTTCATAATAATTCGTCTTTCCAATATTTCTAGTTTGTCTAAATTATAATTCAATGCTAGACATTCACTTGCATATAGGCATTCTGGTTTCACTACTGCACTGTAATGCCTTATTTTCGCATTTTTAGATATCCACTTTTTATTGTAAATATCTTTACTTATACCATATGCCCTTTCCATCTCTATATATCCTTTCTTCTATAGTTAAAGCAAAAGTGTTTATTATTTTATTTTTTCAAAAACGTAATAAATTAAGTGTTTATCATCGTCATCATCTTCAAGGCTTAAACCAAGGATGGTTTGTCCCGGTCTCATATAGACAAAGATTATAGCTGGTCACTCCAGCGCTTCCTCGGACGTCCCACACCTCTCCGTCCCCTCGGCTTACAGTTCCATAGTTGTTTGGGGATGCGGCAGTCATCAGTTCGGGAAAGATGTTGCCACCAATTCAGCCAATACTTGGCGATCCTGTCGAGTATTTTCATAATATTCAGTTTCCGCCGTATGATCATAATATTCAGTGTTTCTTGTATGATCATGAAGAGTATAGCCTACCATGGGCCTGAGAAATCTCATTTCAGCTGCTTGGATGGGACTGGCCTGGCCTTTCGTTAAAGTCAAATTCTCAGACCCATAAAGAAGTGTGGGAAGCGCCATCACCTTGTAGAATGTTAGGCGTGTTTCTTTACTTGCTAACTTAAGGGTTCGCCTAATGGTCCCGCACATAAAGTTGTGAGCTTATGCACAACGTTGTTGCTTGGATGATAATACACATGTATTCAGAATTTGTAACTTGTTCTAGGACAATACCAACTATAACAAATTTGACCCGTACGGGATCAGTTTCACGAAAAGCCATCACCTTGGTCTTAAGTGTGGATATTTGCAATCCAGAGTCTTTGCAGATTCGGTTTAACAAATGTATATCTATCTGCAATATGTTTTCAGAGTCCGGCAGAATAGCCTGATCGTCCTGTTCTTTTAAATATAAAACGTTAACTGTTTTTAAGTATTAATGGCAGCGGCGGCTCAACATGGGAGGCAAGGGAGGCTAAGCCTCCCCAGTAAAATTAGGAAAATTATTAAAAAAGTATACAACTAGTAATAGAGTCTAATTTTTATTGTACCTGAACGTCTAATCAATCTGTAATCACAATTTGGCATTTTAAATTATTTGAATACTTAAAAAATTTTTTTTTTAAATCGCACGTTATCAATAATAGTGCAGAATTGCAGCAGGCAGAGGCAGGGATCTGAGTAGCTTCCGCAGTACTCGTATAACTACGTGAGAATTGTACCCGTCAAGTGGTGGGGGTACGGTAATGCATCTGTAACAACCGCGCCACGGAGGCAACGAGTGAGTTAGCCTCTCGACACATTTACTGTGGTTTGTGTTAGTTTTATGGAGTCTTTACGTTCTCGTGCTCCTTGTGCGTGTGTGTTAATATTATTATTTTACTCTCCTTGCCGTGTGTTTTTGATCTCTACCACGAGGATAAAATGGCTTTGGCAGAAGAAAGTGAAAGTGATATTGCAGTATCGAACAAAGGAACTACTGGATACACTACTTTACAACACTACTGGAAAAAATATTTTCCCGGTTGAGTGATTTTGAGAGAAGTGAAATGCTGAAACGTGGTCGACGTACCCTAAAATTTGTATTCCGGAAGAAAAAGAAATGTTAGCGAAAGGCTTAAAATACGCACCGCCACCAGAATTAAATCAAGAAAAAACGATTATTGAATGCGAAAGCATAATACAAAAACTAGGAAATGAAAATGATAAAAAAAGAATAAGGTGGGAAGTAGGGAATGTAGTAGATAAAATATTTAAGAAAAGTTTGTATAATTCAAAGAATGAACAAAAAATCAAAGCAACTGTAACTAAACTAAAGAATAAAATAAAGAAGAATGATATTATAGTTACGAAGGCGGATAAAGGAAATACAATGGTACTAATGAGAAAGGAAGAATACATAAAGAAAACGGAAGAATTTATAAGGGAAGGACCTTACGAGGAAATAAAGTATGATTATACAAGTAAGTACCAGTCAAGGATAAAACAAATGATGAAACAGATAACGTTTATAGAAGAAAAAAAAAAGTATTTTTTGGAAAGTAATCCAACAGCACCAACTTTTAAAAGTCAGGTTAAGATACATAAAGAAGGAAAACCAATTAGACCGATTGTTTCTTTTATTAATGCACCTATTTATAAATTATCAAAGGAAGTTAGCAGAGTACTGAAAGAGAAATATGAATTTGGGACAAATACAACATAGAGAATAATATAAAATTGATAGAAAAATTAGAAAATATTAGCATTAATGTAAATACAAAATTGATATCACTGGATGTTAAGGACATGTTTACTAATATCACAGTAAATAAAGTTATTAAGTTAATAAACGATAATAATATGGGAGAATACAGGTATAAAAAGCAGTTGATGAAAGTAATTAAAGAATGTGTAAATCAGAACTATTTTAGGTTTAATAACAAGTTTTATATACAGAAAAAAGGTTTACCTATGGGGTCTTCATTATCCCCTATTCTTGCTGAAATATACATGAATGATTTTGAAAAGCAATTAATAACTTCCACTAAGTATAAAGACAATATAAAATTATGGTCTAGATACGTTGATGATGTATTAGTAGTTTGGGAAGGAAGCATAGAAGAAGTGCATGAGTTTATAAAGGAGGTAAATAATAAGGATAAAAACTTACAATTTAAGGAAGAGATAGGAGGTAAGCAAATAAATTACTTAGATTTAAACATCGAAATTAAAGATAATGAGAAACTACAGTTTGGGATATTTAGTAAAGAGTCGTATTCTGATATAATTATACCAAGAGAGTCGTACCACCCATACAGATATAAAATGGCGGCAATCAATTCCTTTTGTTACAGAGCTCAGAAGTGTTTAAAAGAGACCGAATCAAAAGATAGGGAGTTAAAAACGATAAAGGGAATTGTAAGGAATAATAATTATAGCACCAACATAGTGGATAAAGTTATGAAAAGGGTCAACATACAAAAAGCTAAAATAGAACCAGAACAAAAGAATTATGCAGGGTCATTGACATACATAGGTTCACATACTAGAAAAATTATAAAATGTTTTAATAAATATGGAGTAGATATAGCTATTAAAAAATGTGAAACGGTATTTGATAAGATAAGGAATAAGAATATAGAAAAAATTCCAGTATTACAGAAAAGCGGAATTTATAAATTAAAATGTAAAGACTGCAACAAAGTGTACCTAGGGGAGACAGGACGAAAATTCGCATGCAGGTTGTCTGACCACAAACGTGGAGAAGGTAATAGAACAACCAATTCGTTATATGAAAGACATTTCATAGAAGACAACCACAAGTTTGTTAATCCTTTGGAAGAATACGAAATTGTAAAAGTAGTAAATAACACAGTTGAAAGGAAGCTTAGAGAGGAGTTAGAAATATTGAAAGAAAGAGAAAAAGGGTTAGACAATTTAATTAATATTAAAATTAAATTTGATAATGAAGAAATATTTTATAACATGATTAAGAAGTAAATGAGAGAGGGCAGATAGATAAGATTAAGAATTATATTTCATAGTACTAATTGGTTGTTTTAAAATAAGGGTGTGTGACTGACCCACGTGTGTGGAGAGGAAGTGGGTAGTTTAAAAGGATGCACACACACACACACACACACACACACACACACTGAAACACAAGGAAGTTACTAGAAAAATATGTAACTGTACAGGTGGTGAGACAGAGCTTAGGGGGTGGGGAAGGGTCATTAATTTTTAGTTTGTTGTGGGTGAGCAGGGGGGGAGAGGGGTGAAGGGTTGGGTATGACATATTTTCGGTCTATTCCTGATCTGACGATGAGCTGTGAAGCTTGAAAGCGCTAATCGGAATATTTTTATATAGTGGTGTGCAATATTGATCATTCTGATTGTGATTTCAACCACTAACACAAATTTCTTCATTAAACGGCTGTTATACAAACGTTGGGGGTCAAAGGTTGGTAAAGAGTCTCCTGGGTTATGCAGGTTGCCGATGCCTGCATAACACTAAAACCCCGGGAAATGCTCACTGAAACCATCAGCTCTGCCAACAAATCCTACTTCCACCTCTAAGAAGACATAAGTCGCGTGACCACTGGGCAATACACAGCGTACAATGGGTCTACGTTGTGTAGCAAACGGAAGAGGGTAAAAGGCGGGTTTCCGGCGCCTGGAAACTGGAACAAATCGGCTTAGGAATGGTAACCTTTACAGAAGAGTCCCTAGTCCTCCAAGTCGGGGGTTGAGGCGATGGGCTAGTAACTCATCCGTTGGAAAGAACCTTTTTTTATACTAAAAATCTCAGTGACAAGCCTCGGACAGAAAAAAATAATATATCTAAAACAGTTAAGATAATATAGCTATAAAAAACGATTATGCAGTCATATAAAATTTTAAGTGCCAATTGGTGAATCTACTGTAATAAACCAGTTCAATCCTATACATATACGTTTTCCATAAATTCAGTTGACGGATAAAGTTATCAATAGATCACGACTGACACTTGCTAGTGTTAGAAAAAGAATTACTAGTAAAACAAAATTGTTTGCTGGTTCAACTATTGCAAAAGGCTTGGAGGCTCTTAAACCTTAATGCTCTTAATAAATAATTGAAATAGAAACGAAATGTAAAACATAAAATCTTCTGATTGCCAAACGGATGATAAAATCGTACAAACTGAAATCTAGCTTTGTTCATGGTCAGAGCAGATCTTCTTCTGGTTAGAAGCCGCAGGGATTCTTCTTGAAATCAAATAACAACCCCCTTAACCTCGATATTCACATTCCACGTTACATCTTATAGCTTTTCCTTTTTTTATTTATTTTTTCCTCAATCCAGACTTGATTTGGTCCAGACATACGCGTATTATAACGGCTCAATCTGTTCATGCGCACACCATAGTGTCTACAAACACCAAGGTCGCTAACAAAAACAAGTCTGAATGGTTCTATGCGGATAAAGAGCAATGTAGTTTGCAGTAAATGTTAATTAAGACACGCGGCGGACAACGTTCTGTTACTTATTGTAATTACAAACACTCTACTTTGATAGACCCAACACCATCAGGTTTAATATAAGCTTGTTATTTTTATAGAAAGAAGCTTGCCACTTTAGAAAGAAACTAATAACATTTGTATTATACATGGAAAATAAAAT
The DNA here is from genome assembly GCA_034769895.1 of Magicicada septendecula. NCBI lineage: Eukaryota > Metazoa > Arthropoda > Insecta > Hemiptera > Cicadidae > Magicicada > Magicicada septendecula. Next base: position 319,608,535 of record CM068373.1, on the reverse strand, counting down.
TTCATATCATAATTACTTTCACCACACAATATACTTTTTTTTACTTTGTCTTTAACTTACGTTACAATTCAGAATAATGTGGAAATACGATCGAGTGAAAAAATAAATAAGGTAATTGTGAACGATTTCTTAGTTAATTTCAATTTTGTTTCACGAAATCGTCAGAAATGTAGTCAAGTCCCAGAAGTTCAACATAAATAAAAATAAAAGTATTATTTCGTTGATGTAAAAGCGAGCTGTTAGGCCGCGGTTGTTTGCTGACAAATTGCAACATAGTCGGCTTACGTTTCGGTCGTAGCCACGAACACGTGCAGCAAATGTTAGCCGAACAATACTCGAGTCTTTCCCGGGTATAAGCGGCTCCGAAGAAGATTCCGGGTGGCTGGTATCATCTTAATAATGTTGTCACCGGCCGTGTAAGCCTTCGTTATAAAAAAATAAATGTCACATTCAATAAAATTAAACGGGGAGAGGTTTGAGAATCAAAATCAAAATAATTGAGATATTGATTTTATGAAATTTATAAGATATTGAAAATATGAAATTCGCTTTTCGTTTTTCTTTCTTTTCTCTGTCTTACTCAGCTTCATTCTCTTTTTCTCACTGAGTGAGCGCACCTGTCACACGCCCCTCAGGGCGCTTCTGTTCGTTGTAGTTCAGACGTTTTTAAGTATTATAACTAAGAGGCGGGATGTCAAGCTGACTGACTAACAAATTCGGAAGTACAGTTTACACTACACTAAATATGGCATCGTCGCTGACGCGAAATCGCGATGCGTAAATTCGGGAAAAAAGGCAAATTTCTCAATGACAATGGCTTCAGAGAATCGTGCTTTGCTATGTTTGTACTACGCGGTACGAATTTGTGTTTGTATTCAAATTTCAGCTAAAGTATGAGCTCGTAAATTATCATTATTGAGCACACAAGTTTATAACTTTAGCGTTAAATCGTTAAATCTATCATTAAATTTATACACATATTTAAAAGATAGAAATGTATTCTCATAGCCTATTCTCAGTTTGGGGACACAATCATACCACGAGGATTATTTAAACACTTAAGTTGTAAACAATCACTTATTTGTTTCTGTGATGAGTAACAACAGTACGAAACGCTGATTATTAAAAACAAACTCTTCTATTGGATAATATTAAACAGATTTGAAAAGATATTTTTTGACCTAACCAAGTAAAGTAGCATCTGTAGCTTAATGCGGCAATTAGGGATTAAAGCGGATTGCCGCCTCAGCTTTTCCAGATTTAGCAGCGACAGTGGGAATTTCTGGAAATCCTTTACGGATGTGACAAACAATTACAAACGGAAAAACGTTTCCAATTTGTGCAAAGCAGAATCAGGTTTCCTCAACCGTACACTTTCATAATCATTCAATCGTGTCTGATCACAACATAGTCTTAATTGTATCATTAGTTTCATACTACATAGAATTTGTGTGGTAATTAACAAAGATTATGGTAAATTAAGTATCACGTAATTTACATAGTCGTTTATCATTTTTTATAACATGCATCATATTTCACTGTGACGTTTAGCCATTTGAAATTGAGTTTTAATTTTTCCACATACCCTTCACACGCTTTGGTTGTTATAGGATCTGTGTGTGTGTGTGTGTGTTTATATATATAAATATTTGGCTGCAGTCACTGTGCCATTTGTACTGTCGGGCAGTCAGGATAAATCAGACAGTTAATACAAGAATGCTACATATAGTGCAACGTTACAACTAATTATAAAATAAATACACTTCTGTCCATGTACCCAATGCAACTGTGTAGTATTATAGACCCTCCAGCCTTTCCTAAACAGTCATCTGCCCCGACCCAATGCATGAGTTACCCCCACTTTCAAGTATAGCTAATTTATCTACAGGGAAGGAAGGGGAGACGACGCTATGACGTTCACTTTCTTACTTCCGTGTTATTTCACTCTCTGTCACAAATATGTTTCCGTTGTTCTCGCCAGTCTTGTTGCAGCCGATGTTGTAGCGTCACAGAACGTTCCATGAAAAGAAATCATTTATATAGTAAGTTAGCATAGGAGGAAAGTGAAGTGAACAGTATCGAACCCAAGTAGTCCCAAAAAATTGTGTAATTTTGTATAATAATTATTTCTATCAACTTGAAAAAAAACGACCAAACTATGACTAAGACAAAACCCCATATATATTATTAATGTGAACAAGAGTGAAAAAACCATAAGACACTATAAGAGAGAGAAATAATGTCAGAATCTACCAGAATAAAGTCAATAATTATTAAGTTTTATAACTATGAATATAGTATTAAAAAACTATTTTTTGTGAATAAATGGACATGATCCATTATTATATTATGTGATGTAAATAAAATAAATGTATTAAATGACTTAAATACATTATTAGAAAGAGTTTAAGTTAAAATAAAAATTGTATATTTGCAATGACAAAAAATATTAATGTGTTGGATTTGAGACCATACACCAAGATTTCATGGAAAAATTAATTATCATCAGATTTAAATAAAAACTATATGTAATTGTCAAGCAGACAATAGTGAACAATTTATCTTAAATAAAGGAAGCTGTCAAATGAATAAAAAGCAGTCAAAATAGCCAAAAACAGTGTTAACAAAAAACATGTAATAGGCATCTAATATTGTATAATTTATGAACTTAATGTTGCCAAAATGCAACCAAACTGTATTAGAAAGCTGTAATATGATATGGAGCAACTATACTAATATACCTGACCAACTTTAACACTGTAATAGTCAAGTCAGCAAAATATTTACTTATACCATGTATGGCTGAAGCCAATTATCCAGTACAAAAATAATCAGATCTGGCTAAAATACTTACATAATACTAACAAAAATGAGATAGAAAGGTACAATACATCAAAATACCTTAATAAGAAATAAACTCAGTTGAAAGTAAAATCAATTCTAAAAGAATTTAACTAATTAGAGTGAGATTTGTCACACCATAAAAAAATGACATCTCAAGACAATCAATGATGCTATGTCATCTTGTGATAAATATAAAATATGTACAAAGTAACCAGGTATCACAAAAGATAGACAAAATAATAAACTCTGTGTGTATAGTGGTGAAATAACACATATATTAAGGAAAAAGACTAATCACTGTATTAGAAAACTGACAAGAACCTAGGCCATGAGCGGAGGCCATATAAAATTGTATTTATTTGTGTTTTATTGATGTTAAAATTTGTTTATTTTGTTGTAGGAGAGTAGTAGTAGTAGATGTCCAGCTTGTGAAGGGAACTTTATAACTCCACAACAATTTTTATTATAAATATTGAGTTTTTAATGACTACAACTCAAGGTGAGGGTTGTAAATTGTAATGTTTGTTAGACTTAAGTTAATTAGATACCAATCATATTTAGTATCGCTAGATTCAGTAAAAAACAAGGAATTTAAATACATTAATGGCATACAAATTGTAAGTACTAATGTGAAACTGTTTGATAAATACCAGTGTAAATTTTGAAATATCCATTGTATGAAGAATAAGAAATTCGTTCTAAAAGCTTCTACGGAAGTGAAAATTGTTCTATGACATTCCATTTCGTTTATTCTCGAACAATCTAGAAAGAATTTTACACAAATATACCGGAAGTCGACGAAAACAGTCATCCCGATTTAGTATAAAAGCGAGACAAAATTTGACCTAGAAACACTTGAAGACTGAACTCCAGAATTGATGCATCTCGCACAACACTGATCAACGCAGCTAAGGCGAAACCGAGAGGCGAGAAATCGACAAGACACGGCAGGAAGGCTTTTCCCAGACATAGACATAACCGACTGACTTAACCTCAACGAGAGTATACGCCAAAAAGTATCGCTGAAATAGAGCAGCGATACGGCAAATTCTAATAGAAAGCACGCAGCCAGAACGTCGACGGCCCGGGAGGGTCCCAACATTTAATAGAGAACTAATTCTACTGTGTTCGCATTGACTGACTAACGTGACAAATAATTCCCCCGAACGTAAACAAAACAATACACTGAGCCTTCCTCAAAACTGCATGGGGATCAGCGCTGCGGTGGCAGATTTCTGAATCAACGCTAAACAGATGATTCGTAGTGGCGGCGTTTGAACGAGATTTTACTGCCAAACGTTTTGACAAAAAGTGCGGAAAAAGTAACGATCGGAAAAATTGACTTTAAATAGATTCAGTGTACACCCGAAGAGGCGAGATCGAGAAACTACCCGAAGGAAGTGTCCAGTGAGAGAATAAACGACCATTGGAACGTGAGTTTACCAAAATTAAAATCATTGTTACCTGGTTACATTTATCACACAGTTGTACTTTACACGCCACACATACACCTTCAAATCACTTAGTTTTTTCTTGTAAGGCATCTAATTGATATGTCTTGGTAGTTCAAAGGAGTCACGTCCTGAGATTCAAGTTTTTTCACATATTAAACTCATGCTTGTCAACTGAGTTAGAATCTGAAATACTAGCCGATACTTGATTGGATATATTGTCAATAATAATAACTTGTAAAATTTTTTCTCTGCAATTTTATAATTTTTATGAATGATAGTCCTTCAGACGATTTGTTTGTTGTTGTTAAAGAATTATTAAACTTAACTGATTTTTCAAAGCTAAACTGACTTGTTTAAATTTTTTCGTAGATTTAAAAAAAAAATTTTATCAATCACATTTAATTTTTCTTGGTACAAACGTTTCCAAGTGGCGCCCACAAAAAGCATAGTTTTAAGTTGTGTTACAGGACTACATCACTGCAGAGGATCCAGTCAACAGGGTAAGTAACGAAAGTGCGCGGAGGTAACGCCCGACACGATTACAACACTTTTACAAACAATTACACACACTTTTTTCTTTTTGTTATAATGTTCACGCTATGAAACACTGTACAAGACTGCCGTGTTCATGTGCGAAGTGAATAAAAATTTTGTTAGCCTCGCAACGAGGTGTTTGTCTACTGCGCATCGAGACCTGAGTGTTAAATTCACATCGTCCTGCCTCTAAATACCGGCTAGGTCGTAGGATTTTTTAGTGTGCGTTGCGCTAAGTATATGTGACTGCACAATAAACTTACTTTTAAATAGAGGAGTGAGACGTTGATGACATGAAATAATTAAAACATTGTTAAAGAATCAGTTAACGTTGTATTAAATGTTGCAAAGAAAATTAATTGAGTATTGAAATTTGAAAATTCAAAATATTCTCTTTTATAAGGTTACACTCTGAAAACATAACATATCTTTGCTATTCAGCACACATTAATAACATATAATCATAAATAATTAAACATATGTTGAACAAATTATCAAATTCTTGTATATTGCATAGATGTCTGACTTTGAATCATTATTAAAATTTGAAATCACAGAAACTCATTTATAAAAATAATGTTAACTTTACCAAATAAAAATTAAACGGTTGCTATTAATATTTTAATAAAATAATATTTGCTTTAAGAATAATTATTTTTTATAATGATACATCCAATTTTTAAATTAAACAGAATATAATTATATTTAACACAAACTTTCAATTATGTCTTTTACATTGAATATTTGCACTATTTACATTTAAGTCTTTGTATTGCTCATATTCTGTTCTTTATGAGTTCTTTGCTTAACACAAAAATAATTGTTCGTTTGTTACCTGCATATTGTTGAGGTTACAGTTGCATGTGTGTGTGTGTGTGTGCGTGTGTGTGCGCGCGCGTGTGTGTGCGCGCGTGTGCGTGTGTGCGTCTCCTGAATGATGACAATGCCGATGATGATGATGATGACGCTTCCTCAGTATTCTATAACCTGTTGTTGGTGGTGGTTCTGCGCTCCTTCATCAATCTTGGTGTATTGCAGATGATAGCGATGATAATGATGAGTTCACGTCGATTAGCAGACGCATATAGTGACCTCGTGTGAAACTTGCTAGAGTCTGTTGATTAGCAAACAGATATAGTGTCTTCGTGTAAAGATTCCTTGACTCTGTTTCTCGTCCAAATTGCCGAAGGTATTTATAGTATACAGGCATTCTGATACGTCAGGTATTGTCCAGATTTTTTAATTCGTGTATACCGTCCTTTTTTTTAACTGATCGCGTATACCGTCCTTCGTGACCACGTAAACTTGATATTTAGGCGAGTGGTCGCATTGTCTTCGTAATTTTCCTCTCGTCATTTACATATAACAAAAACTAGCTGATTGTGGTAGTAATTAACTTTAATTAATATAACGTCTTTATTATTACACTACACTTTTCTGCAATCATTTTGCATCACCATACGCGTTTAAACGTCCTTATTCTAATGGTGTTTTCAGAATTGTGATATGCCTTTGTAACAGGTAATAATCATATTTATTCATTCACTTTATTGATGTCAATACCTGACTTATTAATAAAACCAACAATTCGTATGTACACAAAGACATTTCCCCCCATCGTTGTATAATGCAGGTTGGTGCTGTGCCGAGTTTTGGAATACTCGGCCCTTTTCCCAGTTAATTATGTGACTGTCATTGCGGGGGTTTGTGAATTAATTATTTGAGCGGAGTATACGCTGTTATCTGCATACTTTGTGGCCGATACGTGCGCGCTCTATGAGGAGTGATACGCAGCGTTTGACTTGTCGCTGCTCTGGGCAGTATTCGCCAGGCAGCCGAACACGAAACAGCAACCAATTTCTCCCGGCGGCCATCAGTTTGATTTTGTTGTCTACTAATATCTATCATGACTAGATAATCGACTACGCGACTCTTCGGTAAGTCTGTTCAAGGTAACTTATTTATTATTTAAAAAAAGAATTGTTATTTAGCTTAAAGTAATGCCGATGCAATGCGATATAAATACGAAAGTCACCACGTGGCGAGCGCGAGTTAAATTCTGTGTATGCATGTCTTGAAAGTTAACACTGGCTGAGCTAAAGCATTTATAAAGTAATTATGGCTGTGTATTTTTCCTAATTATATCATAATAATTTCTTTATAATCATAGGGGCGCGTAAGAGAATGTTTTATGAACTAAATTTAGAGGTATATGAACTCTATATGTATTATGAACCTGTTTAAGTTTGCAACTCATCTCGAAATTATAATAAGGGTTTATTTAGTTGACGAACTGTCCATAAATACTAGTCATTTAATTCTAAATTTTTTTACTGAAGGTAATTTCTGTGCTTCTTAAAATTTTCAAAATTTTCTTTTAATCTGAGCATGTGTAAGTGTGTGAATTATGCTGGAGTCATGAATATTAGGGGGATCGTGAATTGGGTAACATTTGAGTAATTGTCAATATATATAATTGTTCAGGGTTCCCGACCTAAGACGATTCTCGATCCACTTCAGCGGGTGGCCGAACTTCTGCCACCAATGGTATTAAATGAGTGATTCTCCGTCTGTGCCGTCGGGAGGAAGAAATGGACAATACAACAGGTTTTGTGCCGGATCTTACCAGGTGACATTTAACCCATTTATATATATTTTGGCCTCTACAATGTAGAACATCTTATTCTCTTCCTGGAACATCTCCAGTTAAAGTTGTTGGGACACAAGTCCAGCGAGACAATTAGTGCTTGTAAATTTTGTCAGTGTATTTTACTAAGGCTTATGCCCCCTGAGTAAGTGTGAGCCCGGACGGGGTCATGCGCTACCGAATTTTGCTGAGAAATTTTCTTTAAGGGTAAAAGTGTGTGTGACTTAAGTTTACTGATTTATAGGGGGTGAATTATGCTTACATTGATTAAGGGTATTCATAGCTATATGGGTTTCGTTTTTTTGTAGATTTAAAGGTTTGGAGAGGTGCTGTAACCTGTGGACGTCACCCGTAGGTGCCGTTAGTAACAGGTCCATAGCATGTTTTAGGTTGCTGGATCTGGTGGTGCGCATGGCCTCGCCTGTGGCCAAGCCAATTCTGTAGGAACATCTCAAATGTGTTTTATTAGGGGCTGATGTTATAAAGTTTTTTTAATTAAAATTGTCATTATATATATTTTATAAAAATTATCTTAACTCAGTAATAATTCAATATAAGTGAAATTTCATTCAGTTCTTTTACTGCCATAGCCAGTGTACTACTAGTTCAGTTGTCAATATGAGCACACTATTGGTTCAATCATAAACCGTATTATATATATTTTATAAAAATTATCTTAACTCAGTAATAATTCAATATGAGTAAAATTTCATTCAGTTCTTTTACTGCCAGAGCCAGTGTACTACTAGTGCAGTTGTTAATATGAGTACACTATTGATTCTTACTTCTAATCATAAATTCTGTTATACATTCGTACGGCCGTGCAGCCATGTTGACCTGGCCATGGCGCAGTCCTATCTGGGGGAACCTTTCTAAAATTTTGAATTCTTGTGATAATTTCATTGGTTGCAAGCAGTCATAACTGGACTGGTTAATGGTTTGGTTTATGAAAGTTTTTTATGGAGGCTGGGCACTTTACCCTTTTACAGTAGTTTGGGATGGGGATCTAGGTCACTGATACTGAAGATGGTATTCTTCGGTGGCATGGTTAAATGTCTATGAGCTGCCTGCCAGGTGAACATGTGTGTAGTATATATATGTGTGTATATCGATATGTGTGCGCTATGTGTATTTATGTAACTATTTATTTATGTGTATTGATGTATTTATATTGATCGATGTTATATATTATTTATATTTGGGGAGATACTATTATGCTGATGTTTTACATGCATTATATTTTGATGAGATGTTACGTGCATATTTTCAGAGGAGTGTAATGACAGGGAGTGATACTTGCATGTTATTTGAAATAGTGAATAAAATTGTTATTGTTGCTAAACAACGAGTTTAATTGCAAGTCCCGTCATACTGGACCCAGCGCAGTTTTGGCTTCCCTAGGCTCTGGCCTAGTTTTAAATAACTAGTGGCCCCTCTTTCAAAAAAAAATAAAATAAAATAAAATAAAAAATAAAAAAAAAGGTTTTTTTTTAATAAAGTCTAAAAGTTGAAAGAGGGGTTACAGTGCTAGTTCGATTTCACAGACTTACACTGTCGGGCAGGTGTACACTTTACACAGGCTCTCTCATGCACACGCTTGTACTTTCACGCACTAAATTTTTAAAAACTTATTCCTACTCTCTTTACAATAATTATTTACAAAATATTGCCCTGGGTAAATACCCACGTACTGTTGCAATACACATTGCAATTCGATTAATAAAAATGGCAAAGCAAAATTTCGTCTTTTCCAAGATTACACAAATTTACACTACCCGGTCTAAAGTGTAAAGTGTACGGGTATGTTTAAAGTGCATTTATCGTACTTAAGCTATTCAAGCCGTTACGTTGAGTGGTATAATATTAATGACCTAACTTTAATGGGTAAGCGATACTAGACAAAGGTTTTCTTGTAAATAAATATGTCCAAAGTTTTGTTTACATAAACTTATATTGTAAAATTTTGTAGCTTGGTGTATGCAATGCTGTGTCATCGAGTAAACTTTTGTTTTGTTTTATAATTTTATTTTAAACTTTTTAAAACTTCCTTTTATTTATTGAGTTATTGTTTCTCCTGATGATCACAGGAAAGTCTTCATCATTTTGATCAACAGCGTCCCAGCGTTTGCCTTTGTCCCTCGTGTAGACTATCTCTTCTTGGTCCAAGGCTCCCTCGACTCTTCCGTGCTGTAAATTCACTTAATACAATGAATTATTCTCTATCGTAAATTTATACTTTCGAAATACTACTTATTGATGTAAAAGGGATTTTTAGTGTTTTAATGGTGTACACGTTTATATGATAGCATTTTTGTATCTGAGTGTAACATAAAACGTAGTCTATATATTTCATTTAGTGTAATTACGAAAAAAAAACTTTCTCATAGATTATTTTTCAATTTTTTCCAGTCGTTTATATTTATAGTACACTGATGAAATCATGCGAGTCCTTGACATCAGAACGAAAAAATCGACCCAGGATTTCCTTTTGAGTATTTCCTGATTTAGTATACTAAAAGATAATTTATTTTTACTGTAAATTTTGTACACAGAGTAAGACAACATTCATTTCCTTTATTAGAGTTGAAATCGTTAATGCTGTTTTAACTTGTATTTGTGGTTTCTTTTAAATGTCAGTTGGATTTGTAAATACCATTGAAACAGAATCGATGAATTCAATTTCCTTTTAGTGCGAACTTTGATTAATATAGTTATGGATAATATTTTATACGCTCTTAGTAAAACAAAAACAGACTGGATAATATCATTTCGTTTGTAGGTTCAGCAATTATGTGCTTGTTTGTCAGTAAAGAAAGTTTTAAGCAGTAGTAGTAAGCACTTTAAACGAGTCAATTTACATTCAGCAGGCAGTTGTTAGTCTACTTCTCAGCTCTTATTTACTCCCATGAGCACAATACTCATGAGCTCATTAAGGATTCGGAGACTATTATATAACATGCCAAGATACGAAGAGTTATGAATGATTTATTAGAATTACAATTGTTGTTATACTTTACAGCTATGTACACACACATACCTGTGAGAATGCTGTGTTTGTGTGAATGAGTTGATGTCATTAAAGCCAAGTTACATGACATGAGCCCACGGTAAAATTTAATTAAAAGTGCAGTTTAAATGTTTCATTTGTTTGTTATAGAAGTTTGCTTTTTTATTATCTTCTTGTTTCGTAATTGTTCAAATATATTCTCAATCTTTCTTACGTTCCTTTTGTTTTATTTTCATCATCATCATCATCATCATCATCATCATCATCATCATCATCATCATCATGCATCATCATCATCATCATCATCATCATCATCATCATCATCATCATCATCATCATCATCATCACCATCGTTGTCGTCGTCGTCGTCGTCGTCATCATCATCGTCATTCGCAGATTATAGCCCGATACTTAAAAATGCTTTTCGCTATTGTCTTATATATTTAAAATTTTTTGTTTTGCACCTTAGTTGATTGCTCCGTTAAGTGGAATGTAATAGTCTCGTCACTTGCAACGCTTGTCCTATACAATTATTTATTTCTGCTACACTTGTGCCGTCTTTTGTAACCATGACGCCATCGTATTTGTATGGCTACTCCCTCCACAACTCCCCGTACCGACAGTGTACCTCTACATGTATTTCCCAAGACAATATTTGAAACGTATGCCCCATTTATAGTGTCCTTTGTGCAAATTTCTAAACATATAACAGATGTCGTCCTTGTTACTGAAGAGATTTTATCCCTTGATAGCTACTTCAATGTTGCCACAGGTGCGTCTCCAACTTTCTAAACCTGAATTCAAGTATATCATAAATGTAGTGGGTGCTACGAGGGTCTGTTGAAAAGTTCGCGCAGCGACATCTATAGCTCAGTGGTAGAACTAAAATCTTCCGTGTGCTGCAAGATGTATATTTCGCGTGAACATCTGTTAATTTCCAGATATATCTGTCAGTTTATTCACTTTTTACCAGCTGTTTGAAATTTTCGTGTCACGCGTATTTTTAAAATGCACAAAATCAAACACCGTGTTGTTATGAATTCTCTGTTAAAAACGTTTTAACGCCAATGGAAAATCAAAACAAAATTGCAAATATGTTAGGAGATGCTGCGCCTTTAGATACAACGGTAAGTGGAGCACACTCGAGTTTAAAAGTGGTCGTAGAAGCACTGAAGACTATCCCATCAGTGGCCGCCCAAAGTGCAACAAAAAATGACATATTTTTTGAAAAGTTTCATAGGGCGTTGGAAGACCGCAGATTGAGGAGTGGATGACGTTGCTGAAATCATCGGGATCTCATATGAGCGTGTGCATCATACTTTAACTCAAGAACTTGGTGTGAAAAAGCGTTGTGTAAGATGGCTCTTTAGTTGTTGCATTTTTTGGGCGTCCAGTGCTACCACGTTTTCAATGCTCATATGACAACGTTTAAACTCAAGTGCCTACTTACAAACAGTTTGTTTTGAAGTCGCAGCATCTCCTGACACATTTACGATTTCGTTTTGAATTTCCGTTGGCGCTAAACAATTTTTAACAAAGAATCACACCAAGATGTTTGATTTTGTCCGTTTTTAAAAACACCCATGACACGTCAATTTTAACAGCTTCTAAAGAATAAATAAATTGATAGATTTGGAAATTAACAGGAGTTTACATAAAATACAAATCTTTTAGCACACGAAAAATTTTAGTTTTACCTCTAAGCTGCAGATGTCGCTCCGCGAACTTTTCAACTGACCTTCGTATAACACAACCTTGTCGTAGTCCCTAGTGACTGGAAATTCATCACATAGTCTTCAGCCAATCTTTATATTTCTACTGATGTTGGTATATAGCGTTTACACAGATCTAACATATACAGCAATAATTTAAGTTTTTAGTAACACCGGCCTTAAGATATCCTGTGGAACACTGTCATATGCCTTCTTGATGTCTGTGTATACTAATTGGCCTTCTAATTTCCTTGTGATTCTTTTTTTAAGATGTTGTTTCAACGTAAGATATTATGCAAGATAGGCATGCCCGAATCCCATTCTGTTCCTCAATATCCTCAAATTGTCTTTCAATTCTTGCTTTGATAATTTTTTCATACGACCTTGAGATGGAGTTGGTTCCGTTTAATCCTCTGTCATTAGATAGTGCTCTTCTGTTGCCTTTTTTGTAAAAGTTGGAAATATACGTGGTATTCCAATAGTTGACAGAGAAATATGTCCATGATACAGAAAAATGGAGCATAGTTTGCGGAAACGCGAATGCTGTAACCACTCGTCAAGAAGAACGAATATTCCATGTTACATAATGAGCAACCGTGAGAATGAAAAGTTTCAACAGACATGGAATATGCGATAACAAAGGAAACAATTCATGTTTACTTTCATCTATTTTGACAAACAATGAAAACGTGCTGACAGATGTTTTTACTTACGAGTAATTACTTTGTCCTCGGTTTGTGACGGATCTGAATATTTCTTTATGCTGGTAAATGGATTGGATCGCAGAAGCGGGCGTATTACAATGAAGAGCTGCCGTGCCTTTGATCAGCTATGCAGCCACACAGTTTACTTACAAAGGCGTCACCACATCAAGTAGTCAATTTCGGTACCTTTGTTTGTTAGTGTAATTCACTGCTCATTGTTCCACCTACAGTTCGGTACTCTTCTCACATCACAAAGTGACAAAGGGACACACATACACACACACACTTATCATGTATAAAATTAATAATATTGGTAACAGTGCAGTCACAATGATGTTTCTGTACTTGAGACATAGGCTATGCCTTCTATTCATCATCAGCCATATTGGTCAATTTTGTAGTATTTGTATCTGGGCAGTTATTTATATGTGCGTGAGTTTATTCAGCGTTATAAAATTGTGTAGTGTTTTGTACCAATTTGAATTTGTTTGGTTGTGATTGTGATTTTTGTATTGTGATTTATGTTTGTACACGTGTAGATTGTCTCAAATATTTATTATAGTGCTTTACTACAATAGGTATTTTATTAATCCCATGTCATTAACTTTCTTAAAATACGCGTTGTTTATTTACGGCGTGAGTTCCTAACTTAATTATATTTATAAATGTTTGGTTTTTATATATGCACGTTAAATTGGAACTTAGGTATATGGATATTTACTAACATCCATATGGATTATATATTTCTTCTTCTTCTTCTTCTTCTTCTTCTTCTTCTTCTTCTTCTTCTTCTTCTTCTTCTTCTTCTTCTTCTTCTTCTTCTTCTTCTTCTTCTTCTGCTTTTTCTTCACTTCAAGGGTTAGGTTATATAAGCCTGTTCCGACATCCATCTCATCCTCGGACGAACCACGTCTCTTCTATCAATAGCTTTATAGTTCAGTGCCGCTTTTGGAAATCGATTCTCGGTCATCCTTTGCAAATGGTCCCACCATTCTTCTGTAAGCTGAAATAATCTCATTTATGTCCTCTACTTTGAGTTCTGGTCTGATAGCCTCATTCCTTATTCTGTCTTGTAGTGTATAGTTCAAAGAACTTCAAAGAAACTGCAATTCAGCACTCTGAATCTTGCCGCATTCCTTTTTTTTGTCATGACCCACGCTTCACTAGCACATGTCAATGTGGGTATAGCAATTATCTTATAAAATTAAATCTTTGTGCTGTGTCTTGTTCTATTTCTAACATTTCTATGAGTCGTTCTACAAATTTTCCTAAATTTATTTATAACCTCTTTTATATTATATTCAGATTCATAGCCTACTGCATATACAAGATAATTAAAACGGCTCACTTGTTCTAAAGTGCTGTTGTTTATAACTATCTTAGTCCTCACTGGATATTTACCTTAAAAGGCCATGGTTTTAGTCTTTTTCACTGAAATTGTCAGTGAATCTCTCTAGCTACTTCTTGTAATAATTGAAAGACAGCTCTTTGTAAATCATCCTCATTTTCTTGAATAATAGCTATGTCATCTGCATATAGCAGTAAACACATACACATTGATTTGTTAAGCTGTATTGTCAAAGTCACTCTGGATTTCCATGCTCTCAACATGCCGCCAATATATATGTCTTTATGTATGTGTGTGTGTGTGTGTGTGTGTGTGTGTGTGTGTGTGTGTGTGTGTGTGTGTGTGTATTGCAACGATACAATTTAAAACTGCATAGATAGGTAATATAGAAATTATTACAGCAGAGTCTATATCTGTTGGTAAGAAAATTTATTAAATTAAAACTTTAAAATTTACTATTGTCTTATTAATTTAAAATATAAAATTGTTTATTTAAAAATTTGTCTTTCAAAATTGAGTCTATGGGGTTGCTTTACAACTATGTTACTTGTTGCGTTGAATTGCACTGTTTGCGTAGCCACTCGACGCTCCGCGCACCACGACTGGATCGCTGTGACTGCACGTCGACCGATGACTGCTACGCTGACAATTCACGTTTTTGCACCCACGCACACTGCGATATGATCTGTTATTGTTTACAATTTAACTTCACTTAATCTCAGGGATTTTAACTGGGTAAAATAAATCGTGTATTGATCTTACACAGACTGCGGTTTCTTGAAGTGTTCTTGGCAGATATTTTGCCCCTACTCCGGAAAAATCTTCCACTGTACGCGAAAAGCCCTAGAATGATCTATTTTTTATTTGAGTTCTCTAAGTGGTAACGGTTACGAAGAACTTGAACCGTGAACCAACTTCTAAGTGTAAATAAAAACGACCTGGCTTGTCCCAAAACACTCGTGACGCCCAGTACGTGTTTCTATGGCAAGTCCTAAGAAGAAACTGAGCGAAGTGCTCCCGACAGAGGACCATCTCAAATAAATTTTAGACTCTCTGATTTGTTTAAACTTTAGCAACGTCACAGATGAGACCACAGGTAGACTGAAATCAGGCTTAAACTCTGTCAGATTCTGCAATGGCCTGTCTAGATTTAATCTACAAATTTTATCTTTCTAAGAGATAACGAGAATAAAAGAAGATTGAATTCATTAAAAAAAACATAAAAATTATAGGTTTGGAGAATTGAGTATATGGAAAATGTAGCTTATAACCATGAGAGTACTCTGTCCAAGTTTCAGAACGAAATGTTAATTTTCCTCGAAGTTATTAAATAAAATGTAAAACAAATAAATATAAATAAATATAACAAAGAAATGTATCAATTACATCAAAAATTATATACAAGTTACAATTACATAGAAATAGAAGAAATGAGAAAAGAGTTTGGTGAAAAATACATAGAAAAGAAAATAAGAAAAATGGAAGAGAGATTAAATAAGAAACTCAAGGAATTAATGGAAGGAACAAGAAATAAAAATAAAGAAAAAGATAAAGAAATAAAATTTGCTGAAAAAGTATTAAATTTAACAGAAACAAAGTTTACAGAAAATGAACATAAATTATTAGGGAAAAGTTTAAAATATGCAACAAAAACAAACATAGATAAAGAAAATACAATAATAGAATGTGAAGAAATAATCGATAAAATAAAAAATGAAGAAACTAAAAAACAATTAAGAAGTGAAGTAAAAGAAATAGTAGAAAAAATATGTAAGAAATAAAAACGAAACACAAATAAAAAGAAATATAAGAGAATTAAAAAAGAAAATCACGCAGAACAATTTGATAGTTATAAAAGCCGATAAAGGTAACACAGCAGTGGTAATGAACAAAAGAGATTATATCGTCCAAGCAGAACAATTTATACAAAAAGGACCATATAAAGAAATAAAATATGATTACACAAGTAAATTTCAAGCACAAACAAAGAAATTGATAAAAAAGACAACATATTTAACAGAATGGCAAAAGAAACAAAAAATAGAACATAATCCTGAAGCTCCAAAATTTAGATGTCAAATTAAGTTACATAAAAAAGGAATGCCATTAAGACCTATAGTATCATTTATAAATTCGCCAACATACAAAATATCAAAAGAAATAAGTAAAAGAATCAAAATGGCATATGAAAAAGAAGAAATCCACAGCATAGAAAATAGTAAAAAGGTAATAGAAAGATTAAAAGAAATTACCATAACAAATAAGACAAAATTAATGTCATTAGATATAAAAGATATGTACACCAACATACCAATAGCAAAAACAGTAGAAATAATAAAGAAAAACAAATTAAGTAATGTAGAATGGAAAAACGAAATAATAGAAGGATTAGAATTATGCCTAAGCCAGAACTACTTCAGATTTAATAACAAATTTTACATACAAGAAAATGGATTACCAATGGGATCACCGCTTTCACCACTAATGGCAGAGATATTCATGAATAGCTTTGAAATCAAAATTTTAAAAGATATAGATAAAGAAAGAAGAATTAAAAAATGGATCAGGTATGTAGATGACATACTAATAGTTTGGGAAGGTGAAGTAAATGAATTTAAAAAATTTACGGAATAACTAAATAACATAGAAAAAACAATAAAATTTCAAGAAGAAATTGGAGGATTAGAAATTAATTTCCTGGATATCAATATAAAAATTGAAGATAACAAACTCAAATTCGATATATATAGGAAAGAAACATACTCGGATTTAATAATTCCACAAGAATCATATCATCCAGTCAATTATAAAATGGCAGCATTAAATTCATTTTGCTATAGAGCTATAAATTATCTAGAAAATGAAGAACTCAAACAAAAAGAATTAAAGGAAATACAACAAATAGCAAAAAATAATAATTACAACCCTAAAATAATTAATAGAATAGTTAAGAAAATAGAGGAAAATAAAGAAATAGAAAATAACAAAAAAGAAAAAACAAATGAAGAAAAGAAATATAAAGGAGCAATAACATACATAGGATATCAAACAAAAATGCTACAAAAATATTTCGAAAAATATGAAATACAGATAGGAATAATGAAAACGAAAAATGTATTCGAATATATAAAAAATGATAAAACAGAAGAAATTCCATTAACGAAAAAAAGCGGCGTATACAAATTAAAATGTGGGGAATGTAATAAGATATATCTGGGCGAAACTGGAAGAAAATTTAAAATTAGAATGAATGAACACGCAAAAGGAGAAGGGGGGTTAGAGTAACGAACTCACTATATGCAAGATATTTCAACGAATCAGGCCATAAATTCATAAATCCCAAGGAAAATATGGAAATAATAAAAATAGAAAACAATCCGCAAAAAAGAAAATTAATAGAAGAACTAGAAATACTTAAAGTTAAAAAAGAAGATAAAAATAAATTAATGAATATAAAAGTGGATTTTACAAATGAAGAAATATTTTATTATATATTAAACAATAAACAAAAATAAATTAAAATAATAAGAATAACACACTAAAAAATGACGAAATGCAAAAGGTTATAAGTCAAGAATGAAGAAATTAACGGGAGATTCTTAAAACAATTTGACGGACGTTAGAAAAATGCCTAACGGAAAAAGGTAGACAAAGTTCCCGTGAAGAGCGGTAGCAGCTAGAACCAATAGGAGGGGCGATGACATAAGGGGAGGGGCCTAAAGTATAAAAGCCTACAACGTACAGTTGATAGACGTTGTTTAAGACCTGAAGATGTCAGTAATGACGAAAAGCTTTGTCTAAATAATAAAAACAATTATAGCAGTTTAGCAATTCTAAAAAAAAAAAAAAAAAAAAAAAGTAAATCACACGCGTACCCGCCTACTTACACACAAATATTTTACATGACATAAAAGAAAAGAAAATTGTAAACATTTTGACATAATATACTATTTTAAACATAGCTTACTTCAAAACTTATGATTAATTTACAAAGAAAGAACAAAATCAATTTAAAACATGTCTATGGTCGTCAGAAAATGTTATATAGCGTTAGTATTCCACTTAAATGAACTTCATATCCTGTGTACTGTTGCAATATATATACATATATATATATTGTAACGTTATGTTTTCCCCTTACATAGAATAGGTCTCCATTTAAACCATTCTATGACCATAATAAATGAAGAACAAAATGATAAGCCATTAACTAACTTGTGTACTATGAATATTGTCTTAGATTATAAAAAGATAAGAATACTGTAATGTAAGTGATAAGAATTGTAAAACAATACCTTGTTTATATTGATTATAATAATAAGATTTTGACTCCAGTAAACTGCATTAAAGAAACAAATAGTAATATAAGTAATACTCCATACTGCAGTAACGAACTGGAACCTCAATAAAGAAAATTCCTATACAGTAAATAACTTATAAGTACCACAAGGATGAAATCGAATAATAATTTTATTTGTTATTATGAATAAAATTATTTAATAAATAAGAGTATTAAAACTTGTAAAAATAAAAATGTAAAGAAAATTGAACAATGAAACTAAATGTAAGCCTACATGTGAGGTTAGGTACCGCTAAAAGGTTCTAAACAAAAGAAAGGACTAAAAAGGATGGTAAAGTCCATGAATTGTAAACAGAAGATGAAAACCACATGGGAAGTAGTAAATAAGACAATAATAAATAGATAATATTGGTTATAAATGGAATTATAACTTGAATAGGGAGAAATATAAGACACTAAAGCCTATCAATGTTTGTAAGTGAAAAGATCAATTTTAATGTAATTTGTTTAAACTAACTACCTTGTATAAATAGTACAAGAAGTTGTATTATTAGTATGATATTCTAGTATTGAAGAAATGTTTAACCATTAAGTATGAACCATGTAAATAATGAAACAATGTACACTTGGATCACACCTTCAGAATACTGATTCTGAAGCTTATAACACTTAGAATAAGAAGGAAAGGTAATATTAAGTAACAAACGAGGTTGTAAAAGTTTTTGTATGTTGTGAACAACGTTTTTGAATAACTGTAAAATAAGAAGAGATATGTAGTTGTAGGATAAGAATGAAAGTAATGGTCAATACTGTAGGCACCAGCCAGCCTAGGCCACATATTTTTGTTATTTATAATAGATCAGTGCCAATGTATGTCATTAATATTGTTGTAGAAGTTTAATAATGTTATCAAGAATAATTTAAAATTACTGTCTTGTAATAAAAATAAGAATTGTTAAGGTGTGAAAAGAATTAATGTTCAAACTACCATAGGCCAGTATGCCTAGGTAACTTTATTATGTTAGTTGTAAGAAATAGTTATTAATTTGTGTCATTTATTATTATTGTAAAAGTTGCAGTGATATATAAAGAACAATGTATAGTAATTGTCATATAGTAAGAGTGAGCATTGTCAACAAAAGAAAGGGAATCATGTACATAGTAATACAGGCCTGAAGCCTAGGTAACTTATGTATGTTATTGGTAATCAACTATCATTAAGGTTTGTAATCAAAGGTGTTACAAAAGTTTAATTAGGATGTAAGGAACAATTGTGATTAGTTATAGCATATTAGAGTTAAGTAATATTAATGTATAAAAAAGAATTAAGGGGTCAGGAACCAAGGATCGGTTAGGCTACAGGAGCCAAACATGATTGTTACAATATTGTGACATTATTCATTATTTTAACTAATGTTACACTCTACGTTTTATCAGAAATACCATTTTTTGTCATCATAGATAAGTAGATAAATCAAGAAAATTAACATGTTTGTGAAATTCTTAATTAATGGCAATGTTAAGATTACTATTTTGTTATTACTGAACAGAAACATATCAGGTGGGATGTCAAAATGTTCATCTCGAAGAGTGCTGACGAATGGTATTAATGAATTTTTAATTGGACATCTTATAAGGGAATTATATTATTTAAAAACATTTTGATTAATTTTGATCATCGGAAAACACTGTAGTGAACCCTTTTAAATTTAGCCCTGAACCCCCGCGCTATTTTAACAACCATTACCGATTAATTACGGAAATTAGAACAGATTGACCAATCACAGCTCATCACCTGTCAGTCGGAACAAGAATTGGGGCAAGGTGAGAAGGAAATCTGCAGCGAGTACTCGAAGGGGACACCACGCACTCCCTGTGACGAAAAATTCGAGTTTAATCTAGTAAAGCCAGTCATATGTTTTAGCCTTCCAGTGTAAGTTAGGTTAGGCGCTATGTCAACAATAGACAACACAACCGCCTTGGAAAGGCGGTCCAAGGATGATTTATGCCTATTAGAAGAATGCAATAAGTGGAATTTCTCATGATTCTGTTTGTTATTTTCTATTTATGGCGTTTTATCACATTCTTATTTTCATTCTGACAGTTTACATCCAGTTATGGACACTTATACTGCAAAACTGGAATTTCTATAACACATTTCTTATAACATACTTCAAACAGCACTTAAATTCTGTATATAACAGCCGTCTAGTGATTAATTGATAACATGTAACCTATTATTTGAGATTAAAAATTGTTGTTAGCGTTGTGTTTTTTTTAAATTACTATGGGTTTTTATTATTATCGAATTCTTTCATATTGGTGTTAAATCAATTGACTGAGATAATTCAAATTGTTTTAAAATATTTTATTTGTCTGTAATATTTCATTTATTTTTATTCATGCCTTTAACACCACATCGTAAATTTATTTCATAAACAATTATAAAACAACATGGTACCAGCTACTTGATTATAATTAAACGTTCTTCAATTTAAATTATAACTTCAATGTGAATGATGGAAGGTAAAAACTCCTGATTTTCTCAGTTATTGTTGAATTCCTGATTTACGTTTCGATTCTGAAGGGTGTCATAATTGTACACCCCGCGTTACCTCCTCAAGTTGTATTAACAAAAGGCAGTCTATTCGAATCAACGAACAAGCCCCCGCCAGCAGCGTGTTGTTGAGTTTAATTAATTCATCATTTAGGTTTTCATCAGTTTGCACGCGTTGTATCATTGAAATTGAAGCAAATAACACAAACAACTGCCATAATTGAAAATGTTATAAAGTATATTACAATTTTTCAGTTAATAATTTAATTGATACCGTCCTGATTCAAGGCACGTTATCTTATAATAATAGGCTATTTAAAACAGCATGATATCGTCCTCCTATTTACCTGATTCCGACATCAGTGTCTTTTATCGTTCCTTCCATTTATTTAGCGACACTCCTGTGCTTTCTCACATTTCCGTTTTACTATTTCGATTGTTTTCCATTGGCGTTATTTTGTCACACCTTTTGTGATCTTCGATCATAGCTTGCAAACTATTTTGTGTACACACCTGATTAGCATTCATTTCTGCGAATCATTGAACACTAACCAATTATATACAAACGCTTAGAAGTAGATGAGCAGACCAGATACAACATGCGGTTTGGTAAGCAAACCAGGAACCAAGGCTTAACAGTGAGTGTGAAAGCAGAGTTAATAAGCCCAATGTAGCATTGAAAATCTTACCTTATCTTAGCTTTCAGTTGAACTTGCCCTACTCTTGACATTTTTCCATGCTTTATCGTTCTTTCCTTCCTACGACACTGTCTTCCAAAATTTATATGATAATGTAGGCATAAAATGCAAAATTCTTAAACTAAGTATGGTTTGTTCCGGCCTCAAACAGGCAAAGATTAGAGCTGGTCACTCCAGCGCTTCCTCGGACGTCCCACACCTCTCCGTCCCCTCGGCTTATAGTGACATAGTTGTTTGGGGTTGCGGCAGTCATCCATTCGGCAAAGATGTTCCCACCAACTCAGCCGATACTGGGCATTCCTGTCGAGTATACTCATAATATTCAGTTCCTGCTGTACATCTGTGTTTTTTAAATGGTCATGGAGAGTATACCCTATGCCTGATGACATCTCATTTCAGCCGCTTGAATGTGACTGGCCTGGCATTTTTTAAAATCCAATTCTCAGACCCATAAAGAAGTGTAGGAAGGGCCATCACCTTGTAGAATTTTAGGCGTGTTTCTTTACTTGCTGATTTAAGAGTTTGCCTCATGGTCACGCATATAAAGTTGAACATCCGGTGTAACCTGTCCCTCCTCTACTTGTCATTATCAAGTAGAGGTTAGTGCACCCGCTGCCCTGAGGGTGAGAAATTGCCGCTAGAGACGGATGATCTTCCATTGATCAACGACGTAGGATGTGGGAGGCAAGGAGAAACCACCACATTAAATATCCTTATGGATGTCTCAACAGGGAAAACGTGTTACTTATTCTGGTAAGACAGCCAGTTTATGGGAGAACACCCAGACAGAAAATGGGCTGGACCGTTACGCCTGAAGGTGGCAGCCCCACCATACGTCTTACCCTGCGATATGCTAGTAACATATCCAAGAGATATATTTAGAACTAAATTGCCTCAACTAGCTGGACGAATCAAAAGTTGCTGGCCACAACTGTGAATAAAAGGAATTTGAATCTTACCACATTATATTTTTTGCAGTAATTTCACTTTCCACTTCATTATTTTATTTAATATCACTAAATCTATTTTCTGTAGAGGTATCGTCAATTTCAGCAACATCCATATTTCGGTTATATCCATTGCAACGGAACACAGGATGATAAGCTATGTTGTCTGTATCAGAGCATATGGATGACAAGCATTTTCATGTTTAAATTGGTTTTATGTAATATTTTGTCTTTTAGCCATAAGTATTGTATTTAGAAATGGATAAGCATGTAGGGTATACCAATTCTTCACAAAAAGGTGTTCCTTATTGTCATGTATTTTTTGAGTGAATTTGTGCCCGTGTGCGGGTGTGATAACTTGTGATCGCTATATCTTCCGCGGTAATTAACCGATCGATGTGAAACTTTGACAATGGATTATTTATGTAAATAGCTTCTATTTGTGTATACTCTGAGGTTCATAACTATTTTAGAAATATGAGTTTTTAAGTAGGAAAAGCTCAATTTGAAATACTTATCATTAATAGGGTATTAAAAATTGTAGATAAATTCAATGCAAGCTAGTGCATATTGTAACAAACATGAAAGTTTGTGTGGTGTTCGGAGTTACAAAAAATTGTAATACAAAAAATTTTGTTTGAAAAAATTTTATTTATTTAGTTATTTAAATATTTTATTTGTATGCTTAATTATTTATTTTTAATTCTTTTATTTATTAATTTAATTAAATTAACAGCTTAGAATAACCAGAATTGTTTTTCAGCGTTAACTAGATTATCTCCGGTAATAATCGATTAGCGGTCTTTCGTTATTCTATGAGGGTACTCCTTCAGTGAAGTCATTTCCTTCTTTTCTTGAAGTCCAGGTGTCAAATATTATCTAAAATTCTTCTATCTATATTTTACCAATAAATAAAACTCAAAATTATAATATTCAAGGAATTTTTTAACATTATTGAGACTAATCGATTTTGAATCGATTAGTTAATCGACAAATCACAAACTCGTATCTCAGGGCGATTGGTTTGGTTATATAAATTATTAAAGTTATATTACAGGTTCTTTTAGCTGTTATTATAATAGTCAGCGAAAGGGCAAAGCTGAAAAGTACAACACTTGCAGAAAAAACTTCTTAATTATAAAAAATAGAAATATTATTTTAAATATAAATGTTAATAAATTAGATTTCTCGAAACCAGACTCATGATGCTGTTCTGCCGTCACCGCAAAGGATTCTGGGAGTAGTTCAGAATGGCCGCCCCCGTGCTGAATGTATACGAGGCATCTTCACTGCAGAATTCTTTCAAATAAATGTTGGTTATTGGTGTATTCCTCTTCCAAGCAGTAGTGGTTAATTCCTCTTCATCACAGTGTAATTATTCGGGAGTAGTGGTCAGTTGTTCGGCACGGCAATCAGTGTTCAATGTGTTCTTGTTCCAATGCTTGTGAAATTTTACAATGTCCAATTTTGTGTCGATAAAATTTTGAATTCACGTTTATATAGTTCTGTTATCTGGATGACGACTTCAAATCTTCATAAATAGATTAATTTGGTTGATTCCAGGTTAACTCAGTGTTGATTAATCGTATTTTTCAATTTCTCGGGTTTATTTTTTAGAGGTTTAGTTATATCCGAAAATTATCTTCTCTCTTTTTTAATCAATTCATTTGTCTGATATCATTTCGAAGTGTACGTCTCAACGTGTAACAATCAACTAACCCTCTTTCTTCTCCATACAATAGGTCCTGGCCGATTTAATATTAAATCTACATCGTTTTAACCAGATGGCATTTGCGCCTAAATAATTGACTTTTACATTATATGATTAATTACATTTTTATTATTATTTAATTTTATTAAATACTAATTACATATCCAATTTCCTTATTTAATTCTGCGTTATTTAATATCAAACATGATATACTTTATAGTATTTTCTAACTCAAAAATTCATATTTACAGTATATTTGGGTGTAGGCTTTAACTGTACTTCCTGTCACATTAAATGGTTTATAATTTCTGTTAGTATCTAATTAACATTGAACAAGATCATTGATAGGTCTTATTATAGGTTGATTTATTTAATTCTCTGTAGTTTTATGATTTGGTTAACTAATTTAAATATTATCCTTATTTTAGGCTTTTCCTTTAGTTTCCAGTGTTATTACACTTGCATCTTTTCTAATAATATTTTATACATTTCTTCAATACCTTTACAAATTATTGTTACAGTTATAATACACAGTAATTGATTTACTTTATATAATTTTCATCAATTTAATTAATTTCCTTACCTTATTCATTAATTATAAGGTTGTTGAGATTTACCATTTGGCCTAGATTTTACATGTGTTCACATACAATGTTTATTATTATTACAGCTTGCTTATACCCTTTCTGACATATTATTCTTACAAAATCTTAATTAAATTAACGTTTATTATTGATTAATACTATTAAAACATAACAAATATTTTATAACAAAAAATTATACTCAATCTCAGACTTTCAAGCCTTGAGTTCAATGAACTGTTAATATAAACAAAACACATCTGTTTTTTCATCATTTAAATTATTCCTTAAAATTAATTTTCATGCAGTCCTTGCTGTTTTTGTTTTATTTTAGGGATGTACCCTTGATCACTCTACTATTTATTGCATACTTTTATATTATTTTTAGTCATTTTGTCTGGTATTGTATGATAAAGAATATCTCTTATATGAGATCATCAGGATTCGCTTTTCATTATAAAATTAAATTGCACTGGTACATTTTTACATTTATATCTATAACCTTTACTTACACATACTTTACATTTACGCTTATTTTATTTCATTGTACTTTTCTTATTTATTTTCATCTTTTTTGGTGGTTTCTACTTTTATTACATGTGGTTGTTTTTCTAACAGTTGTTCTTTTATTATGGATGTTTGTCTATCATGGGCATTTCCTGACCTGCTCCTATACTACCTGGGTATAATTACTTTATACATTGGCCTATCATTATTTTTCTATAATTTCTTATATATTGCGTGGTTGGTTTTAATTTATTTTATCTCTTCGAACTATTATTTCACTACACTGTGGTCCTTGACTAATTTTTATAGTAGTTTTCATTGATGTCATTTTATTTTAATTTTATATATGATTATTTTTTAAATTAGAACAATGTGGATAATCTGTCATGCTACAATATTTATACAAACTGTTTCTGGAAAACTTTATATCTTTCGAAAGCATCAATCATGTGACTTGGGTTTAACCGATAGGAAGACACTAAATTCAGTAATATTCATACTCCGTAGAGTATGGATGGACACAGTTCTTCTGTAGTATCTGCAAGGTGAAGTTGTGCTCGGCGTTAGAGAGTTTTTCTCGTACGACCATAGCAAAATCTAACTTAAAATAAATCTTGGTATTCTTTTCGAAGTTCAGCGTATAGAACCGAGTGGGTTAATTATTTAAGTAGAATTATAGTATATTATAGTGCTTTTTTCGTGTTAGTTTAAGATATCCGCATAGGGAATTAAAGACACTTCAAGCGTTCTTGGAAGGTGTACGACTAATACACCGCATTTCGAATAATACCCGTATTCACCCTGAGAGTGATAGACTTCTTTACGTATCAATTAATAATAAACAATTCGAATAAAACAATAATCATTGTGAGTTTAACAATTGTGAAGAGTCTGATTGATGTTAACAGTTAGACATAAACACCAACGAGACTGCTCGAAATATCGCTGCTGGAGCAACCCGCCGTAGAAGAGGACAAGCAGACGAAGAGGACGCCAGGAGGGAGTGAAGCTGAAGAAGAGGACGCCAGGACGGGAGCGACGATAGGAAGGGGAGGATCGCAAGTACGGAGGACGTATCATCAACCAAGTAAAATCGATATATTATCGAACACTATAAACTAATATTTCAAAAGTAAATGCATGACAATTTGTAATACAATATACATCTTAAAACACTATACGTATTCTTGTGTATACTAAATAATTTTTCATCTACTCCATAATAGACGTGTTGTAATTCTTACACACTAACCATATACTTATTAGTTATAACTAAATTTGAACCGTTGCACCATATATATGTTTATATACGTTTGCACATTATTTTGTTCGTAAATGATTTTTCTCCAAATGTTTTGCTTTTTCACACATAGCTGACTAGCCACTACCTTCAGTAATTACATCGTACTGTAGAAACTATTCCATACAAGGACATTTTGTTGAATTCATTATTAATGTTATCGTTAACATCATCATCACTGTCACTATTTGCGACTCAAACAGGTGGATATTTCCGCCCCCCCCCCACTAAAGACCACGGCCAGTCAAACGTTGTTTAGGAACTTACTTTGTACGTTCTTCTCTTACGTCCCTTACGTCAACTTTCTTTATTTTAAGATAAACCGTGATAAACAAGAATACACAATTACATTGAAGGCTTAAAACGTCAGGCTTGGATTTTAAAAGAAGTTTTAATAACGTTTCCAATATTCCCTTGTTTTTTTACTACACAAACGACTTTTAAAAATACACGAGGTTTTACTTATCTAAAAAAGCACGTACTATTGTACTCACAACATTTCAAACTTCAACATACTACACGCCTTTAATTACAGTAATATTATTTTATAATATTTCCGAGTGAGCTATTACTTTTATATTTATTCAATTTGTACTAGAAACGTATGTTCTTGTCAAACTTATTCACATTTGTTGAATCATATTGTAGAGTATGGAACCGTATGCGGCTTTGGAGGTAAATGTGTGTACCTGAAAGTCGTGAGTGCTTCTCCTTCCAACTGTAAACCAATCTCAAGGAACCCGGCCAAAACCTCAGACTTTTATTTAATTTTAAATTGTCATAAAAGTTCGCATAAAACCAAGACTGCCAAGGAAATCTGATTTTTCGAAACATAGTCTACTCGAAGTTATTTAAAATTGTATATTTATTTATTTTGCTACATGTCTATTTGTCTATTCTATCTGTCTACATATCTCTCTCTCTCTCTCTCTCTCTCTCTCTCTCTCTCTCTCTCTCTCTCTCTCTCTCTCTCTCTCTCTCTCTCTCTCTCTCTCTCGTTCCAAACATACGCTTGTTTTTACGAGTGTTTACTGTCCTTATGCTTCTGCAAGTTGTGTGTGTGTGTGTGTATACATACACGCTAGAACAATATTTTTTTCTATATACGTAACTCAAAATGTTTCTTGCAGCAATTATATAATACTGTGATATTGTTCAATATAGTTTCTTCAGCAAGTATTGTATTGTGTTTTTGACGCTTTAATACCTTACGCACGTTTCACTGAAAAAAACTCAGCATCATCAGAGGTTTTTAAGTAATACCTTAATAGTAAAAAATGACGCATTTCATTGCAGTCGATAAAGAAAATACATAACAAACCTATTAGTACATACATCCGTATACGGGAATTTGACAGAGGGGTAGCGATAGCAGTCGTAAAGTACGGACGCGCGCGTTCACACGAGTCTGATTATAAAGTAGGGGAGATTCAGTTATTAAGATTTACTTACAAACGTCTGATGATGGTAATTTTTGTTCAGTGCGTAAGGTAGTGAAACGATAAATACACAATACACTACTTGCCGAAAAAACTATATTGAACAATATCACAATAATATTTTTATACCTCAACCGCATACTAATAAATTACTCACTGGACTCCGGGGCATGATTTGATTTAACAAGTTTTAAGTTTGTAGGGTGTCGTGTTGCCTATTAAGATAATCTGCAATAAGTGGATCTTTATAATTGGGTCAAAATAATTCTTTTTAAAGGACGCCTTGAGAGACTTTTTAGATATAATTAAGTTATACATTATTTTAGATTAACGTCGCTTATCAGTTATAATTGACTATTCTGAAAATATAATGGTCTCGCTGATCGTTGTATGGTTCAGTGGAAACAAAATACAGTCTCCAATGAACTCACTAATTACCAGCTTTAATGAGAGACAACAATTTGAAATCAACAAAATCAACAAAAAACTCTCATACAGTAATTCAAGTTAAATTTGTCTACACACAAATATAATGTCAACTATAACTATAACTCACTACTTATAACACATTAATCACTTTCTACAACAACCACTTCATCCTCACTTGATAAATCACCCAACGTAACTAACTCACTAAGCCAGCCGCTGTTTTTACACAGCCTGCATATTTTCTAGATTAGTTTGTGTGAATAGTGCTCTCGAAGAGTCTAGAGGGCACTCTACTGTGGGGTTTTGACTGAGACACGCACCTGCTCGGCTAGCCGAGAAACGTGTAGAAAGATACTCTTGACTGTTCGATAGCGTTCCGTCACAAAAGTATATAGTTTTATACATCATAAACTACGGCTCTGAATGTATACAGACAGATTCGTATGCACACTTGTAGATTCGTACCTTACAAATAAAAGCCATTTTCAAACCTTTAACCCTTATTTATTATGGCGGTAACACTGTTTAAAAAAATCAAAAGGTAATAATTTAATAGTCAAGTGTAAGAATAAATATTAAAACAGTATATATTAGCGTGTTAATTCTATTCATGTTTTAAAGTTAATTATAGCTATTCTTATAGATCACCGTTTTAACACCACATTTCGCACACCGCCGCCTTTGGAGCTTGTTATATCGCTCGTTTTAGCTCTTAAATACTTCCTGCAAAGCTGTTACAGAAACCAACACCGGATAAATGAACCCATGTAGTCAGCTATAGCGTCTAATTTGGGTTACAGACCTTGTATGAAGTGTACCTACCACAGTTAGAAGAGAAACGACAGTGCTTCAAGATGAACACCGACGATCGATTGTACTGGCATTTCTTAAATATTGTAACAGTACCAAAAATATGGTAGTTACACAATATAAACGAATGTAACGTCAAGTATGAGAAAAAACATGGGAATATATCTAGATAAATAAAGCTAAGTGTATATAAGTGTGTATCTACAAAAATATTAATAAAAAATCCAACAATAAACAAGAGAATGCGAATATATCAACATTAGTTATAAAATGAAGAAAGAAAATGCCACAAGCCCAAAACAAAAATATCAGTAAATAGACCCAATAGGATCCAACAGTGAGGGGAATCAACGAAACAAGGATCAGCAAGCTCCAACAACAATGGAGAAAAATAAAAACCGCAACTACGAGGAAAATATAGAATAAAGAAGAAAGAAGAAGGACCAGGAAAAGCACCAAGAAGAAGAAAGAAGAAGGACAGAAGAGATAAGGACTCAATATAAACCACATGTACTAAAAACAGTGTAAGTGACAAAAGAAATGATTATAAGTGTGACAAGAAAACCAGTGTGAAACATTTAAGGAAACACAAACAATTACAGTGTGTACTTAATACAAATGTGAAACCGGTGAATAACTAACTATTTCAACTGAATAAACCACACAAACAATTACAGTGATGAAGTTTACAGTGTGAGAAATATGTTAATTTCATGATGAAGCAACAAAAATTAAAAAATAGTCAAATAAACACAGACAATGAGTGTGAATGATTTAATAAAGTTGTAACCAACACACATAATCATAAGACCACCAGATCAGAATAAATAGAACAATGATATTATTGTTCATAAAGAACTGACAACAAAGAAAAGACATTTGTTAAGTATCAAACATAACAGGAATTAAATTCCACCATTGAACAGAATTGAGTTACATATAATACAAGAAAGATTTGTGTTAGTGTATAAGAAGGAATTGTATAAACATGTGTAACAAATTAGTTAAGGTATTATGTTAATATACCATAATGAAGTCAGTTTAGTAGTAGAAAAATACTGCACTAAAACAGATGGTACATTGTTACACAACCCACAAGGAAGAGACCTATTACAACAGAAAATGATACATATTAGTATAAATATCTGATCATCAAATATGTTATCAAATGAGAATTTATTATAAGTAATAATAATAAATATTAAGAAACAATGTAATATAATGCAAAACAATGTAAATAGAACCAGTCAAACATAATGACACAGGGAAGAACAGAAATGAGAAAAGTATACCAATTTAGTTAAGAAAAGTACAGTATCAAAACCAATGTAAATGTTTATAAGAGTATTACCAGTAGTGAGAAAAATATCTGATAATACATTGAGAACAGATTTTGAACATGATAAGAACAGTATTATAACTACATTATTGTAAACCAATTAACCATGTACATATGACCAGATGTAAGCTAAACCATTGTATAGCAAATTAGTTAAGAAAAATACTGTATCAAATATTGAGAACAGATTGTTACAATTATTACCAGTAGCAAGAGGAAATCCCAAAGCTACTATGAGAACAGATAATGACCACAAAAGCAGTCATATTATATACAAACATTTGAAAACCAAATGACCATTATAAGGAAAACCAAATGTAAACAAACAATGACCAACCAGCTATTTATGAAAAATATAGCATATGAACTTATCTAAAAGTAATTGGAAACATTATCAAAAGTTAGAATGATATCTAATGCTACTTTGGGAATCCAAACCAAATATGACAATAACAATTTAGCTGTTGTATTAGAAAAAATAAATGACTATTATGACATGACACAACATAGACAGAGCCATTACTGAATGATTAGAAAGTTCTGAGCTCATTAAAAGGTAACCATTATATATAATAGATTAGGTACTATGTATGTACACTAATTATAATCATTAAATGATATGATTTATCTGAAGAGACTAAAAAATAAGATGAAAAATTGTATAAGAACCATATGAGAGGTTTGAACTTATGTAAATATTAAATTAACCACAGTCATACATAAATATTATAGTGGAAAATTGTGTAAATAAACATTACTAATAATATTAGATAGTAATATAATCATTTGAGATAAGAAAAATTAGTTATAAGCAGATTTATAAAAAATCTAACATGGACGCTTGATGACGCCATAGCGAGATTTGTGTAGGAAACAGTTTTTTTCCAAATTGTAAAGTAAACCGACTGAGATACAGACTCAAAGTGTTTAGATAAGAAGTGTTTTATTATATTTAAATAAAATATGGTGTAACGAACTTATAAAAATAAGATGCACCAAAAATAAATAATAAAATCGTTATTGTAATAGTAGTAATGAACGAAAAATAAGCGTTTTTGGACTTATTTTGACAAGCAAAACGCCCTGAATTCAATGATATCAACTAATTAACGATAGGACATGAGATAAGAAAGTTATGATAGTTTTAAACTTTCAAGTTAAATATTTGTACCAATGATGACGTAAAAACTCCTCAAACCCAAACTCAATTTTGGCAAAAAATTAAATATTTTAATAAAACGAAGGCTTTCGGGTTAGAGAGTATGACGAATCCAGCCAATGGAATGAATGACTTTTAGCAGACTACCTGGAGACGTCTCAGAGGTACCAGACAGTCTACGAGGAACCACCAAACATACAGGTCACGCCGCTTTAGTCGAGGAAGATATAATTTATATTTAAAACTGTGCGCGCCATGTTACGTCAATTCACAACATACGGTTAACCTCAATACAACATTCATACATACGAGTGAAAAAGTGCGGAATTGTGTTAATTGAACAAGTAGGTCAGTGTATAATAACGACCATACTTGCGAGTGAAGTTTTAAATAGGAAACGGGGAGTACAGTTTTATTTAAACAATATTTAAACGAAATTAATAATTTTGACTTTCAATACTACGCAAGTCATACATGCTGAGTATTGAAACAACAGTAATTAAATTATCAGAATTGAGAAAAGATTTAAATCAACATTATTAAAATATTAGAAAAATATTTTAATTAATTATAGTAATTGAAAATAAAATGTTTGAAAATAATTGTTAATGAATACGAGAGTATTTAGTCACTCGTTTGACTAAACGTATTTTTCTCGAATTTATCTATGTTTTAAAACCTACTTTACTAATTTTCATACAATCGGAATAAATGTAATTCTGATAATCATATATTAAAAATTATTATGAATAATATGTTTACATGTATAGTATAAAAAATATTAGCTAATAGGGAATACTTATCCTTTGTAACCACACCGATTAATTCTAACCTCAGAAAGTGTGGCGATAACTTGATAATTTCAACATTACCGATCTGTTCTCAAGTAACAATCAAATGAAATAGAATTGCTAACAAGAGTTTTTTGAGAAATTTTTCTCTTGTGAATAAATGATTTTTGAAGCTAATTATTAAACGAACGTAATACATTTTAGATACTGTACAAGTCAGACAGCTTGACAATAACACTCGAGTATTAGAGATGCGTGCGCATATCCGCGTACGATAATTTTATAAATACCAGACATATGGTACCAAATTTTGATTTTTATATTTGTTCAATTATTATTCACTATTGTTAATTCAATATAATTATTTGTATTACATCTTGTAACTGGTATCATGTTACCTCAAAGAACCTAACGAAATATGGTAATTCTCTGAATCAAAGTAAGATAACCTATGTAGTTAAATTATTGTACTAGCAACAGGTCTACCAGCCTTGAGGAATTAAACAGAGTCTTGTTGAATTTTATTGTAATCAGTAATCAAAGGGTTGTTAATTATTGTTTTTAATTGTAAAAGATTTTATCTCTTATCAAATTGTTAATATACCTCCAATTTTATTACCACAAAAGGAGTATCATTTCTAGTAAAAGTAAACTCATTTATTTTTAATCAGTTCTGACACAGGTGGCGGAAGATTTTAAAAAGTCTTAGAATAATCCAGAATATTCATAAAAGATTGCTTCATTTACTATTGTGTGTGATGATATATTAACTATTCAGTCTGAATATTTTATTGTTGTATTTAAAGTGCCTGTATTTCAGAAGGAACAGCACAGAACTGAATTGAAGCATTCAAGTGTGGTAAGTAAGTGAGATACACAACATAGTGCGCGGATCATATTAATATAAAAAGGAGTGAACTATTACTGCGTACCCACAAAAAATAATACATTAACACCGATAACTTCTACGGTTACGATTACACCTTTAGATAAACAACATTATAGTAGACACCGGTGCGTGTCTACAACCACACGAACACACCAAACATCAATACCACAATACTATATACAATCTATACACTCTATAGCATACTTGTAATTTTATATTACAAGTTGACAAACCCAACGTGGGGCTTGACATAATAAGACCCCAAGGAAGGAAGATACACATCATACTCTATAAAGTAAACTTGTAATTATTTATATTACAAGTTGGCGCCCAACGTCTGAGCACGATTTAAAGGGAAATTACACCATAACTAGTTACCCAATAATCCCAATTCGTGAAAAAGACAGCAGGTACATTACCAGCGTAACAAGATGTCACTAGGAGAGTCAGAATTTCAACAGTGGATGACAAGGATGATGGAATCGTTGAAAGAAGACCTGGAATCCATGAACCAGAGGCTAGACGCAAGGAATAAGGAGTTGGATGAATCCATAGAAAAAAGGAGAAGAGAAAGAGAACAGAGGGAACAAGCCAGCCAGAAGATAGACGACAAGCAAGTGGAGATTGAAGAGGTACCTGAAAATAAAAACACGGAACCAACAGGTCCAGAGCCTAAAGATAGTGGCGATAAAAAGATCCAGATAACTCAAGAAAAGGAAACGGTGAAAATGGAAGAAAGAAGAACCCTACGTCCGAGGAAGGCAAGAGTTACAAGAGAATTGATTGAAATGACTAGAAATGGTCTGATTAATGTGGTCAACATACCGATTATTAACCATGAAGAAAGGTTTTTCAGGAAGGAGTATCGGAGGAGCATCATGGAGATGGACAAGGAAGAAGATTATATAACAACAAAGAAGAAGATGACCAACAGAATATCTCAACCACGTATTTCCAAAGGAAGAGTAAAATATTTTAAGAAAAAGGAAGGCTACCAGGAGAAATGGGACCGGATTGTTGAAGGATACGCCAGAGAGATAAGAGAACTGCGGAAGAAGAGGAGTCAATTAACGGAAGTACCCAATCAAAAGATAGATGACGACACCCAAACCAAATTGAGGGAGTTATCAAACCTCAGCACTGACAGCCACCAGAAGAACAATGAAAACAAATGTATTGAAGGAAGAGGTGGAAGGAAGGCAGAAGAATGCAAGGCAGACTCAGCCCTAATAGCTTTCAAATGGAAGAACCAGATGATAGCCCGATACCTGTCAAGAACGGACGGAAGTATGGATACTAAAGAAGTCCGATCGACAAGAAGAGAGGAGAACGACGATTACGGCTAATACATAAGATATACACTGAATTATGGGACTGACTATGATGATAACCAGTAATGCCTATAATCAAACCTCAATGAAAAAATATATTGAAAATTAAATTATAGGACCAAAGAGTGAAAAGATAGCGATAAGGATTATTTTATTATTGATAATGTGAAAGATGGAAATATTTATTATGAAAAATGAAGATATAATTATGTGTATAACTATTGACTGTATCAAGATGAAAAATGAAAAGTGGCTATGAAGATTATTGTTATTTAAAAGTGAAAAATGAAAATATGATTATAAAGATAGATGTTGACTACAGAAAAAAGGATGTATTTCTATTATGAAGATTATTATGTGTGTATTAAATGAGAAGTAACTGTATAATTATGTATTGAGCATTGAATATATTGTAATTTTATAATGTGAGAAAGCATACTTCAAAAGAATTAATGTAAAGGATTCAGAACATTGTGTTGTTAATAATAAAGTACTATTAAAATGAACGTACTAATATAGAAGAAGAATATGAATATACGAGAAAGACACATACCAACCATGGCACGAATGTACGCATGATACATATGAATTTCCAAGAGCCTAGTGAACAAGTAATTTCAACATCTCACCCGTACTAAATATAGAAGAAGAGTATGAATATACGAGAAAGACACATACCAACCATGGCACGAATGTACGCATGATACAAATATTTCCAAGAGCCTAGTCAACCAGTAATATTAACATCTCACCCGTACTAATACTAAAGAAGAGTATAAATATACGAGATCGACAAATAACATCCTTGGCACATATAAAATACTTCCAAGAGCCTAGTCAACCAGTAATATTAACATCTCACCCGTACTAACTATAGAAGAAGATTATATAAATACAAGACTGACAAATAAGATCTCTGGCACATCAAATATTTCCAAGAGCCACGTCAACCAGTAATTAGAACATCTCACCCGTACTAATGAAAGAAGAAGATTATATAAATACGAGGCCGACACATAACAACTTTGGCATTACTATAATTCCAAGAGCCACGTCAACAAGTAAATAAGAACATCTCACCCGTACTATTAAAGAAAAAAGAAGGAACAAATACGAAGTTGGAAAAATGAAACCAAAATAAGGTATTAATGTAGACAAACCACCACACACAACCACATTGTTTATGATGTATATTACTAGCGAAGAAACCAATACCACATGGAATATAAATACCAAATACAAACCATGAAGAAGAAGAAAAACAAATGTACTTATGAATTATATCTAGAAGAATGAAACCTGAGATGAAGAATATGAGGAGACGACATTCAAAGTGAAAAACAAAATGAAGAGATTGATCAAGAATAATGAAGAATGAAAAAATAATATAATAACGAAGACAATCATGAGAGTATACCAGTGAGGAAGTGTAAAACAAACTATCCCTATAATATGTGAAGAATATAGTTTAAGTTGAATCAAGAAAAGAGAGAATAAAAATGTATAAACCGCAGATGCGTGAATTAATCCCAAGGATATTTATTATTTGTCGGAAGAACGACCACTCTTATTATTATGATGATTTAAAATGAATTGACTGAAGAGTAATGCCAGCAATCATTTATTATTATTGAAGGAGATGATTTGCCTCCATATTTATTGAAATTAGTATGGCCAGTAGAGTTGAATAGCCAAAGTGAGCCGCTCTAAACTGCCCCAGCTAAAATTATGTTAGGGAATTAGGGAACTAAATAAACAACGGAGATAATTACATAGAGAAGATAAATACGATTCAAATGGAAGAAAGTGAAGGGATATATGGAAAAAACATGTGAATCAACATGGAATGTACAACAATTGATGAAGTCTTCAATCAAAAATATATTATAATAATTCAGAATTAATCAATTCTTATAGGAGGCATATGTAACAGTACCAAAAATATGGTAGTTACACAATATAAACGAATGTAACGTCAAGTATGAGAAAAAACATGGGAATATATCTAGATAAATAAAGCTAAGTGTATATAAGTGTGTATCTACAAAAATATTAATAAAAAATCCAACAATAAACAAGAGAATGCGAATATATCAACATTAGTTATAAAATGAAGAAAGAAAATGCCACAAGCCCAAAACAAAAATATCAGTAAATAGACCCAATAGGATCCAACAGTGAGGGGAATCAACGAAACAAGGATCAGCAAGCTCCAACAACAATGGAGAAAAATAAAAACCGCAACTACGAGGAAAATATAGAATAAAGAAGAAAGAAGAAGGACCAGGAAAAGCACCAAGAAGAAGAAAGAAGAAGGACAGAAGAGATAAGGACTCAATATAAACCACATGTACTAAAAACAGTGTAAGTGACAAAAGAAATGATTATAAGTGTGACAAGAAAACCAGTGTGAAACATTTAAGGAAACACAAACAATTACAGTGTGTACTTAATACAAATGTGAAACCGGTGAATAACTAACTATTTCAACTGAATAAACCACACAAACAATTACAGTGATGAAGTTTACAGTGTGAGAAATATGTTAATTTCATGATGAAGCAACAAAAATTAAAAAATAGTCAAATAAACACAGACAATGAGTGTGAATGATTTAATAAAGTTGTAACCAACACACATAATCATAAGACCACCAGATCAGAATAAATAGAACAATGATATTATTGTTCATAAAGAACTGACAACAAAGAAAAGACATTTGTTAAGTATCAAACATAACAGGAATTAAATTCCACCATTGAACAGAATTGAGTTACATATAATACAAGAAAGATTTGTGTTAGTGTATAAGAAGGAATTGTATAAACATGTGTAACAAATTAGTTAAGGTATTATGTTAATATACCATAATGAAGTCAGTTTAGTAGTAGAAAAATACTGCACTAAAACAGATGGTACATTGTTACACAACCCACAAGGAAGAGACCTATTACAACAGAAAATGATACATATTAGTATAAATATCTGATCATCAAATATGTTATCAAATGAGAATTTATTATAAGTAATAATAATAAATATTAAGAAACAATGTAATATAATGCAAAACAATGTAAATAGAACCAGTCAAACATAATGACACAGGGAAGAACAGAAATGAGAAAAGTATACCAATTTAGTTAAGAAAAGTACAGTATCAAAACCTATGTAAATGTTTATAAGAGTATTACCAGTAGTGAGAAAAATATCTGATAATACATTGAGAACAGATTTTGAACATGATAAGAACAGTATTATAACTAAATTATTGTAAACCAATTAACCATGTACATATGACCAGATGTAAGCTAAACCATTGTATAGCAAATTAGTTAAGAAAAATACTGTATCAAATATTGAGAACAGATTGTTACAATTATTACCAGTAGCAAGAGGAAATCCCAAAGCTACTATGAGAACAGATAATGACCACAAAAGCAGTCATATTATATACAAACATTTGAAAACCAAATGACCATTATAAGGAAAACCAAATGTAAACAAACAATGACCAACCAGCTATTTATGAAAAATATAGCATATGAACTTATCTAAAAGTAATTGGAAACATTATCAAAAGTTAGAATGATATCTAATGCTACTTTGGGAATCCAAACCAAATATGACAATAACAATTTAGCTGTTGTATTAGAAAAAATAAATGACTATTATGACATGACACAACATAGACAGAGCCATTACTGAATGATTAGAAAGTTCTGAGCTCATTAAAAGGTAACCATTATATATAATAGATTAGGTACTATGTATGTACACTAATTATAATCATTAAATGATATGATTTATCTGAAGAGACTAAAAAATAAGATGAAAAATTGTATAAGAACCATATGAGAGGTTTGAACTTATGTAAATATTAAATTAACCACAGTCATACATAAATATTATAGTGGAAAATTGTGTAAATAAACATTACTAATAATATTAGATAGTAATATAATCATTTGAGATAAGAAAAATTAGTTATAAGCAGATTTATAAAAAATCTAACATGGACGCTTGATGACGCCATAGCGAGATTTGTGTAGGAAACAGTTTTTTTCCAAATTGTAAAGTAAACCGACTGAGATACAGACTCAAAGTGTTTAGATAAGAAGTGTTTTATTATATTTAAATAAAATATGGTGTAACGAACTTATAAAAATAAGATGCACCAAAAATAAATAATAAAATCGTTATTGCAATAGTAGTAATGAACGAAAAATAAGCGTTTTTGGACTTATTTTGACAAGCAAAACGCCCTGAATTCAATGATATCAACTAATTAACGATAGGACATGAGATAAGAAAGTTATGATAGTTTTAAACTTTCAAGTTAAATATTTGTACCAATGATGACGTAAAAACGCCTCAAACCCAAACTCAATTTTGGCAAAAAATTAAATATTTTAATAAAACGAAGGCTTTCGGGTTAGAGAGTATGACGAATCCAGCCAATGGAATGAATGACTTTCAGCAGACTACCGGGAGACGTCTCAGAGGTACCAGACAGTCTACGAGGAACCACCAAACATACAGGTCACGCCGCTTTAGTCGAGGAAGATATAATTTATATTTAAAACTGTGCGCGCCATGTTACGTCAATTCACAACATACGGTTAACCTCAATACAACATTCATACATACGAGTGAAAAAGTGCGGAATTGTGTTAATTGAACAAGTAGGTCAGTGTATAATAACGACCATACTTGCGAGTGAAGTTTTAAATAGGAAACAGGGAGTACAGTTTTATTTAAACAATATTTAAACGAAATTAATAATTTTGACTTTCAATACTACGCAAGTCATACATGCTGAGTATTGAAACAACAGTAATTAAATTATCAGAATTGAGAAAATATTTAAATCAACATTATTAAAATATTAGAAAAATATTTTAATTAATTATAGTAATTGAAAATAAAATGTTTGAAAATAATTGTTAATGAATACGAGAGTATTTAGTCACTCGTTTGACTAAACGTATTTTTCTCGAATTTATCTATGTTTTAAAACCTACTTTACTAATTTTCATACAATCGGAATAAATGTAATTCTGATAATCATATATTAAAAATTATTATGAATAATATGTTTACATGTATAGTATAAGAAATATTAGCTAATAAGGAATACTTATCCTTTGTAACCACACCGATTAATTCTAACCTCAGAAAGTGTGGCGATAACTTGATAATTTCAACATTACCGATCTGTTCTCAAGTAACAATCAAATGAAATAGAATTGCTAACAAGAGTTTTTTGAGAAATTTTTCTCTTGTGAATAAATGATTTTTGAAGCTAATTATTAAACGAACGTAATACATTTTAGATACTGTACAAGTCAGACAGCTTGACAATAACACTCGAGTATTAGAGATGCGTGCGCATATCCGCGTACGATAATTTTATAAATACCAGACATATGGTACCAAATTTTGATTTTTATATTTGTTCAATTATTATTCACTATTGTTAATTCAATATAATTATTTGTATTACATCTTGTAACTGGTATCATGTTACCTCAAAGAACCTAACGAAATATGGTAATTCTCTGAATCAAAGTAAGATAACCTATGTAGTTAAATTATTGTACTAGCAACAGGTCTACCAGCCTTGAGGAATTAAACAGAGTCTTGTTGAATTTTATTGTAATCAGTAATCAAAGGGTTGTTAATTATTGTTTTTAATTGTAAAAGATTTTATCTCTTATCAAATTGTTAATAAACCTCCAATTTTATTACCACAAAAGGAGTATCATTTCTAGTAAAAGTAAACTCATTTATTTTTAATCAGTTCTGACACAGGTGGCGGAAGATTTTAAAAAGTCTTAGAATAATCCAGAATATTCATAAAAGATTGCTTCATTTACTATTGTGTGTGATGATATATTAACTATTCAGTCTGAATATTTTATTGTTGTATTTAAAGTGCCTGTATTTCAGAAGGAACAGCACAGAACTGAATTGAAGCATTCAAGTGTGGTAAGTAAGTGAGATACACAACAAAGTGCGCGGATCATATTAATATAAAAAGGAGTGAATTATTACTGCGTACCCACAAAAAACAATACATTAACACCGATAACTTCTACGGTTACGATTACACCTTTAGATAAACAACATTATAGTAGACACCGGTGCGTGTCTACAACCACACGAACACACC
Source organism: Magicicada septendecula (assembly GCA_034769895.1). Taxonomy (NCBI): domain Eukaryota; kingdom Metazoa; phylum Arthropoda; class Insecta; order Hemiptera; family Cicadidae; genus Magicicada; species Magicicada septendecula. The sequence continues at coordinate 319,567,325 of CM068373.1, read as the reverse complement.
AAACATCAATACCACAATACTATATACAATCTATACACTCTATAGCATACTTGTAATTTTATATTACAATATGCAGGAGAATTTTCATGCAATTCGCTGGGCAAATATTTATAGGTTATTCTAAAACTGTTATCAATAAGTAGCATTAAGGGTGACAGATAGTAACAGGCTGTGTTGGTGTGGAGGGGATATTGTGCATGCGTGCAGTTTTTAGAACAGATTGTATAAATTTGTCCATGTTATATTGTTTGAAATTGTAGGAAACATATTTAATAAATGGCTGTTACACGGCGATGATATCCCAGAAAACTGGAACATAGCATATATTATCTCAATTTACAAAAAGGGCGATAAGAAGGCATGCCAAAATTATAGAGGCATAAGTGTGACAAGTGCAATGGGGAGGTTGTACGGCAGAGTACTAAAACATAGAATTGAAACGAATATAGAAGACATAGAAGAGCAGTCTGGATTCCGTGCAGGACGATCATGTATTGACAACATATTTGTATTACAACAAATACTAGAAAAACGAAAGTCTCGCAATCTGTTAACGCACCTCATTTTTGTCGATTTAGAGAAAGCTTACGACACAGTACCCGTAAAAAGACTTTTTGAAACATTAACAAAGTATGCCCTGAGCAAAATTTATGTTCGTGCTGTCTGGAACATATATAAGGACTCAAAGGGTTTGGTGAGAGTGGGAAATGTTCTGTCAGAATTGTTTCATACTACTAAAGGGCTTAAGCAAGGGTGCAGCTTGTCACCTACCCTGTTTAAAATATATATCTGGACAATATTTATTTTAGTTTGCGTCATATATATATATATATATATATATATATATATATAAAATCATACTTTTATTTACTATTATTAATGTAACAAGAGATTGTTTGAACATGATTTTATTTTACAATTAAATTTATGTATCCTGATTGGTCAAAATCAATCACTCCGTTAGTGGGGGCTAAGCAAAGTCTACAGGATAGAACAATTCAAATCAGTACTGACTCACATCTCATGCGTGGAGGTTGTTAGGTCAAAGTATGCCTATACAATACATTTGTGGCATCACCTTACTTCACGTTTTCATTTAATATATTTTTTTTTACATTCAATTAACTTCAGTTCGCCGACAACAGTGCGCGTGAACATTTCATGAGTACAAATCGTACATGTCAATTCAGTGTTTTATAATACATCTAGTGGCCTGTTAGTGAAGGATCTGCAGCAACATCCACAGTATCCTTTTGGGAAGGCCTTCCTTAACAACGCCTCTAACCCCTTTCATCTCATCATCCAGCATCACGACCTCAGGCAACATACTGCGTTTACGTGAGTTCAGCATTTAAAAAAAACTCTACCGACACAAGGTATGTGTTATACTTTATTCAATCATATAATGTAATTGACAATTTATTAACTGTATCTTTTGCAATCTACATAAAATTCCAGTGTTCACATTAGAGGGACCGGCAATTGCCCCAGAAGTGTATCGCTGTGGGGTTAAGAACCTCTTCATATTTATGACAACAGTAAAACCTAAGAATGGCAGCATTTCTCTTACTTTACGGGTTATAAATAACTAAAGTGTAAAACACAAAACATTACACAACAATATCCAAGAAGCCATCAGTAACTGGAGAAGGAAAACATCAGGAATAGGAATTCAAATGGATGAGCAGTGCTTAACAAGTATCCTATTTACCGACGATCAGGTAATTATAGCATGTGACGAAGACGACACAGAAAGAGGAATTTTTTTGTGTTCGGTGTTTATTTTTTAATGTTTAGAAAATTGAAAGAGGAGTACGAGAAATGGGGTATAAACATAAACACTACTAAAACAGATTATCTGAAAATAGGAGACATGCAAGAAGAAGACCCAGATTTACAAATCCATAGAATCGGACAGTGTAGCGAATTCAAATATTTGGGAAGTATTATTTCAGATGATGAAACAACAAAGAATGACATCAAAAATAGGATACAACAGGGAAAAACGGCTATTTGTTTGCTAAACTCATTACTTTGGTCGAACAAAATGAAACTTCAATCTAAACTGACAATCTACACAACTATTGTGGAGCCCATTTTAACTTAAGGCTGCGAATGCTGGCAACTTTCAGATAAAGTGAAAAAGATAATAAAAACTGTGGAAATGGACTTCTTAAGAAGTTCGTGTAATATTTCTAGAATGCAGCATGTTATAAAGATATAAGAATGAAAACATGGCGCATATTTACAATAGCAGGAAGAATAGAATCCAGACAGCTGCTATGGTATGGTCACGTAATGAGGATGGAGGAGAAGCGATGGCCAAAGAAAGGATTCACTTACACATCACAAAATAGGAGAAGAAAGGGAAGACTGAAAACACAATGGAGAACAGGAATTAGGTAAAGGATGAGAGATCGAGCTATTGAAGACGATGACTGGAAAGACAGGGAGAAATAGCGATCGAAATGCGGGTTGCGGCATAGACTGTAGGTCCCCGCTAATAATAATAATATAAATTTGTCCCTTTACAGTTCAATCATGCCCTAACCCCTACGACACTCATATTATATAATTTAATACGAGTGTCATCTCTATATTTTCTATTAATAATACTTTGGTTGTGTAGGCTATGAATGTGTAATATCGGTGTTGTACTGACACTTGTTAAGATGTAAGCGCACCTACTGGAAAAATAATGTTATCGCCGAAATAAATCTAAAATCGTATAACGCTATAAAGGTGTACGCACAAATTTTTATTGAAAAATTTTGTTATTTAAGGTTACTATTATTCTCATGAAAAGATGAAAGTAAAACAAAAGGAATACTGTATGTACATGTAGAATTTAATTCATATTAATCTTGCGATTCATAGGAACTGATATCTCAATCGTGAAACGTGTTTAAACTGACAATAGATGCATGAATAATAGATTAAAATGAAACACTGCATTGATTTGATAAGAAATCTTTACTGAACTGTGAAACAAAGAAAGGGGAGAACCGTTTGAGTCCGATAAGAACACGTTGTAACATTGCTATCGGTGACAATGTCGTGGCTACTGTTGTTCGTGGTGCCGGCTCTGGTCCTGTGCTCGCCATACGCTGACAATGGCGACACGTACATTTGGGACGCGTTGTCGGCGGCTTCTCCGGTCCCTAACGCCGTCGATCCGAGACTGTACCAGTTGCCCGGAGACAACAAACCCACATATTACAATCTGACAATAATTCCCTTTCTTGACGAAGGAACCTTTTTTGGAAAAGTGGACATCAATTTCACGGTTCTCCTGGCAACCCGGGAACTTGTTTTAAACAGTAGAAATCTTACTATCGAGTCCGTATCACTCGTTCACGTGACAGACATGGACACTGTCAACGTCAGTTACCATGTAAACGAGACCTACGAAAGGCTAATAATAACATCGAAGTACGGTTTTCTTCAACAAGGCTGCGACTACCAAGTATCCATCGTCTATCGCGGCTTGTTCCATGACGACCTTGTGGGGTTTTACAAGAGTTCTTACAGAACGGGATCTGAAACAAAGTAAGTCGTTATTAAAAAATTTTACGAACCCATTTTCTGAATAAAACTTTTCTTTAATCCCTTTTTACTCTTTCTAAGTAGTTTTGAATTTCAAATCCACTAAATTTTAATTTATAAAATCAACCTTATAGACTATTAGTTAATTTAGATTCATTACAAATAATTAATGTTTCAACATCATGATCAATGTGATTGTAATTTTTGTTATTACATAATAATAATTACTTCCTATTTTTTGCAAGTTACTTCTACTAGTTTCTCAAGTTTTTATTTATTCTCTTTCATTAACTAAGCTTAAAATTCTGCATCATATTTCTGACGATCTTTTTACATCTTTCAATTTTAAATCAACACACACTCTCTCTCTCTCTCTCTCTCTCTCTCTCTCTCTATCTCTCTCTCAATCTTTCTCTCCTTCTCTGTATCCTTTTTTCCTCTATCTCTTTTTCTATCTCTTACTCTAACTTTCTTATCGTGCTCTTGGGAGACTCCTAAAACATCTCATGTTTTCACCAATTTATCATCATCACCATCTTTACAACACGGCATAAGCAAAATTCTGCCTGTTCCGTTTTCAAAGATCCTCCAACCATCTCTTCTGAATCTACCCACACACCTGTGTCCTGTAGGTTTGTATTTCCAGACTTGTTTGGCCAATCTGTATCTGTAAAGGCTAGTAATAATCTGACATTATTACTAAGTGCTCCTTCCACTGTTGTTTGTAATTTTTTCATTTTTCTTTCAAGTTAAAAACTTATAACTCTCCTCATATGGCCTCATTCTTTATACGGTCAAGTTTAGAACACCTTCACCAATTTATCTCAGCTAATATAATCTCTGCCTCTCCGTCTCTAGTCATTTCCGCTCCAAAGACGTTATCCCGGGATTCTAGTTATCCTCAAAGGCGTTAATCCCGGGTGCTTCAATCAGTGCCCCACCAACCTAGTGCCTATTTCGACTGTTCGTTAAGGGTTCTGTAAATCTTCCGATTTGTCCTTTTTATTTCCAGAAGGTGATCATTCATTACTGTGCCTAACCACTTAACACTGTGTCGTAATGCTACATTACTAGATTGCATCTACTGGTCGACTGCCAGTCTTCCTACTGTCGATGTTTTTCATTCGCATAGCGATGATCTCCAAACATTACTCCATTAATTACTCCCAAATTTCTAATCCAACATTTCATAATAAAGGTTTTTAAATATATATAAACACTTGGTACGTTTCACAGTTTTTATTTAACTCTGACAGCTGTTTCAGCTTTTCAAGCTATTGTCAAAGAGATAAGTAAATAAATAAACAGAAGATGTTAACAAATTTTTGCTTTGTAAATTTTTCTTTTACTATTTATGAAGTTTTCATTGATTTATATGTAGCTAGTTAATATGTTCTATGGAAAAGATTATTTTAGTCAGAACCTCCGAATAATATGTCTATGTAGCTTTAAATATCTAATATAAAAGATACCAGGGGTACTTAAATAGTAGGGAAGTATCTTTCAAGTTAGTTATTGCGTCATCATCATCATCATCTTCGTTACATAGTGTAAGCAACTGTCTGTTGCGTCTTCAAGTATCTGATCATCTTTTCTTTTCTCGTCCTACATTCTCTCTTTCTTTTGCAGTACTTCGGTGTTTTTGTTCAGACTTTCGTTACCTATCATTTCTATGTGCTCTTTCCATCTTTTCTCTATGATATTTTGCAAACATCATGTGCTTAAAGCATATTTAGTTCTTATCGAGTGTATTGACTTTTAATACCGCCAACTCCCACGCATCCTTTCACACTCATACTCACCTTCTTTGAATCTCCTAAGGGATGAGTAATTTCTTACAGATTAATCCTCTGCCCAAACTGCTGCCGTCGTAATAGTTTTCGCTTAACGTTTCGATCCCTAGAATCCCTAGAATGAAAGACCTAAAAACAATATTACGATGAAAGTAGTTCGAGTAGAGGATTTATTCATAGGAATTTCTTCTCGGAGGAACGTATTTTGTTTTCACCTTCTGTAATCACAACCCACGTCTCACTACCGTACAATAAAAATTGGTATGGAGTATAGATAATTCTATACATGACTTCCATGTTCTAATTAATTATCAAGTTATTTTTAATATATACACAATAACTCAGAACGAAACAAAATATATCATCGTGCGTTTGGTAAAAACGCTGAGAAAGATAATCAAAATACGAAATGTACCTCGTTGTTAATATTTTAAAAATGAAAAATTAAATTTATAAAATTATTTTTTATTTAAACAACGCGAAAAAAGCGAATACCGCCCAGAGTTTGTTTTCTGTGACTTTCTGAAAACGAAAAATTATTTTGTTTACGTGTCCATGGTTACATAGAATGGAACTATATCAATTGTTAATTTATTGAAATTTTTAATTTTCGGTCGAATAAATTTATAAAATTAATTTAAAAAAATACCCCTTCTCTGTTCAACTACCCTTATAATTTATAGATATTTCATCTACCTTTCTACAGTGGATTATTATGACCTTCTTTTCAGGAAAATTTATTTATAAAAATTAGGTACCTACTTTACTTTTGTTAAAACGTAAAACGTTGCTGGTAAACTACCCCTTTCTCTTAACCGATCTTCACCAAAATCAACAGGACTTGAGACCTCTACAACTAGGGCACATATGCAAAAAATTATTTGATTCTGTTTGAATTTGCTGCATTTATCGTTTACCATAGTACAAATTCTACACACAGACACACGGACACATAGACACACACACACAGACACCTTTCGGAAAATGACTTCTCTTCATGTTTTGAGGGTAGTACAATCAGAATCTGTCCTTTCCTCAAACATGATTTTTTTCGCGATCACCATACTTCCATTTCCTTACGGAACATGGAAGTAAAAACGGAACCGCTACACTTTTCTTTAAGTAGTGTAGCTGTGTTGATTATTTTACACATCATTACATTTGTATAGTTTTACTACCTCTACTTCTTCTTGTTATATTCCATGAGTTTTTTTACCCGCGTCTGTTACTTTTCTTCGTGTCTTATGCAATCTCTCATGATTTTCTTTAGAAGATTCTTTAGATCAGAATAAATGACGTAAGGCTGAAAATACCCTGTTTGTAGCGTCACTTCTAGCGGTAATTTCTTTGCATATTTTAGTTTTGTCTGTGCTGATTCTGTGATCTTACGCTGTGCTGCGAGTCTCGTTTGATAGAAGGCATTAATCGTAGCAGGGAATAAAACTGCCAACGCCTCCTCATTTCTAAAATTAAACCTATGTCGTCTTCATATGCAAAGCTCTTACATAATCCATACCAAAAAACTCTTGTATAATTGGTACTTAAAAGCTATTTTGAATTTAACTGGTAACTCTTCAACTCTTCATTGGAAGTCATATTATTAGATTTATATTATTTCGTACGAGTTGCTAAAACCCTACATATTTAAAATAAATAAATAAATAGGCGTAGTCAGCGTCTTAATTAAAAGACATTATCTTGCCATCTTTGGAAAACCTCCTGATCGGAAAAACTTTTTATTGGTAATATTAGTCAATCTGAATGAACAGAGCATCTTAATGGATGCAGTAAGCTCAGATCGTGTTTTAATGTTCTTGAGTTCTTTATTCAGTATTCTATCTTCATATAGACCTAGCATTGCCTGATTTCATTAATAAATAAATCGTGTTATTATCAACGTTAGAAATTATATTAATAAAGTTATACATTACTATTAATATCTTCAAATAAATACACTGGAAGGATTTTTATTTTCGCCTGACACACGTTTCACAGAAATTATTCAGTATCTTCAGAGGTTTGTTTGAATTGTAATTAAATGCTTCGCTTACATTCAATTAAGATATTGTAAGCGAAACGTTCAATTGTTATTCAAACAAACTTCTGAAGATACAGAATAATTCCTGTGAAACGTGCGTCTGGTGAAAATAAACCTACTTGCAGTGTATTTATTTGAAGATATTACATAGGAGACCTGCAGGAAACTCAACGAGTTACTTAAAAAGGAATTAGTATTAGTAAATACAAATATAATTAAAAGTTTACTACAAAATAATTGGGTTTTCCTAATAGTATGTAAATACAAAATAAAAGGCATCCTGTATTTTCCTTTGAAATTATTATTTAAAATTCTTAACGGGTCCAGTCAGAAAATTTTATGAAAATAAACTAGCAAGCAAAATGATTTTACTTCATATATTTTTTTAAGTATACTTGAAATTTTAAGCAAGAATCGACCAAATAATAACCTGTTATACACAATGCATGACGTCAGCATATTTGCATTTGTGACAATTTGACTCTAAATTCCTCGGTCATTAACCTCCGTGACTGCATTAAGCAGCTTACGAGCTGTAATCGTGCAGACTGCCAGAAACTTGTATGATGTTGACAAATTCCTTAGATCTCATCACCGCATCCCTTTCCATATCACCAATCATTTCACACAGTTACCTTATACTCAAGTATGTGACCTAAGTTTAATCGATATAACAATTCTACAGGCAAAACCAAAGAAAAACAGGGTTTTCTTAATTATTTTCCTTTTTTAAGATTTTCACAAATTTCATTTATTTTTGATGTAGATCTTCTTAAACAAATTAATGTTACAGCACAGATATAGATTCTAACTTGATAAAAATAAATTACACTGGTAATCGTTGGTAGACCAAGACTTTAGTCACAGTGATTTTTATTGGTACTGAGAGACGAGTAAATTAATTTATTTAGGCGCCACCATTACAAATAAAAAAGTAGTGGGAAGAAAAGCAAGCAACAGATTGGAATCGGAAAACCAGCAGCAAAAAAATTAACTAAAATTTAGGTAAGTCATGACCTCAAAAAATGAAAGAAAATAACTTTGCTCAGGGCACTTGTGTTACCAGCTACCACGTTTGGAGTTGAATTGTGGACTCGGAACATTGCATGCCTAATGTGGAACAAACGATTTTAAAATAAATAACTTCAGAAGAATGCTAAGAATCTTATGATCTAATGTTTGTTAGGAATGCTGAGAGCTGACACATCGAGCCAGGCTGAACGGATCCTGGCATACTGAATGAGAAAGGTTGGCTGTTATCAACTATGTGGCAAATTCTAAAGTTATTTGGCCACTTGTTAAGACCGGAAATGAATTGAAAGACCGGTTGTGCAAGGTAAAATAAGTAGATAAAAAAAAAGAAATAGATTGCATTTATAGTTTTACTTTTTAATCAAATTATAACACTGAAAAATTTGTCAATGGAAGATGGAACAAATTAGAATGGCATCGAGGACAGTCGACTATAGGAGAGGCATTGAGAAGCTTAACTGGTCTGTTCACAAAATGGGTTGCTCAGAGGACACGTATAATGAAGAAGAAGGAAAATATGTGATAGAAACATCAAATTTAGACTATGTCTTTGTAAAAGATAATTAGCTCTAGTTGTGGTGTGTTCAGTTGAATTTAGTTTTAAAATAAACTGGTTGGACTAGTTCTATAGAATAAGATATACAGTGGAACTTGCTTATAGCAAGATTCAAGGGACCGGACAAATGTGCACGTTGAAACCGGGTACTCGCTACATCCGAGTTGTCGACACACAAGCCTAAATTTTTATACTGTGATTATCGAACATGCCTACAGCAAACATGTCTACTGTAAAAGAGGCTTTGCGCAATGAAATTTTGACATTTTTTACATTTTACGCTTACAAGTTGAATTTAGACTTTAAACATTTTTTAGACGCTAACATTCTTTGCTGAATGTTGGCGTATAGTTCATTCGCGAAATATAGTAAAAGTAACTGTGTAGTAAAAACTTACCATAAGTCAGCCGGCAATCTAGCAAAAAACGCAAAACTTTCCATGCCACGTGTTCAATATTTATTTTTAAATTACAAAAAATTTAATTCTAAATTATTTGTCTTTATGTTCTTCGTTCTAAATGGAATCGTCAAATTATATTTCGCGCACACAAACACAGACCAATATTTACTCACACACGTGTTGTACCGTTAACAGGGTACAAATTCCGGTGACCTTTTGGCCAGTTCAGATGAATCGTTGCTGTTTAGATAGAGTCCTTACTTGGAATTTTGTAAACGGAAAAACCAATTGTCTAACAGTAACTGCTGATGCAGTAATAATGACGTTACTGTATTGTAACGAACTTTTGTTACACCTTAACCATGGTAACCATGTCCAAGCCTCCCATAAAATGCTTGCTGTAACCAAGTCTCTAATGCACTCCTACTTTAAAAGCGAGTCTATTTTCATTATTAAGATACACAACCAAACAAATTTCGTACTTTTGCTCGTTACATACGTTCTCGTTATAAACGAGCTCCTTATTCGCGAGTTCCAATGTATTTGTATACATATATTAGCACATGTGGTTAAATGTTCAATAGAATATTGAAACGTAGAAACAAGTTTTATAAAACATTTTAATTTTCTTGGATGCAAAACATGCTAGACTACGTTATTTGCGTAACGAAAGGAAATTCTAAAACTATGTCAGGAAGTATAGTGTGTTGGCGAGCTATGCCTCATTTTTCATGATGATATAAGAACATACCCTTATAACAATGTAAAGGCCATAATCCATTAGTATCAGATTAAGAATGACGGTTACATATCGAATCCATAACTGTTAATAATTAATATTTTATACTTTTATGCTGGTTTTCACGTCCGGAATTTAATCTTTGTTATTGTTTGGAAATTTTACGGATGTAAAACCGTGGTCTGTTGTTCAAAGTTATTTCTTTGGATCAGAGCTTTCCTTTACATCGGTTTTAATCATTCGTTTTAGACGGGCTGTGTTCGCCATTTCACGGAGAACGATGATCAATCATGACAAATCTGTGCATTATCAAAGTGTGAAACAAGATTCCGAAATCTATCCGTCACTGAAGTTTTATAAAACATAGAATTGTTTCGATTGCTAAAATCTTGAACTATCTTTGGAGTTAAGAACAAATTACTTTCTGTAATACACTACAAAAACTGGCAGGTGTGTCTTCCAGACCATTTTATGATTGGTCACTCTACAATTGACACTTTGTTGTTTTCGAACGATCACGCTATTCTGTCGGACTCTGAAAACAGATTGCAGATGGGTATACATTTGTTAAATCGAATCTGCAAAGACTCTGGATTGAAGATATCCACAATTAAAAACAAGGTGACGGCTTTTTGTGGAACTGATCCCGTACGGGCAAAAATTGGTATAAATGGTACTGTCCTGAAACAAGTTAGCAGTTTTGAATACCTGGGCTACAGTGTGTCTTATAACGCAAGCAACGACGTGGTGGATAAGTTGCATAAGTTAAACCTTATGTGCAGGACAATCAGGCGAACCCTTAAGTCAGCAAGTAAAGGAATACGCATAAATAAATATTCTACAAGGTGATGGTTCTTCCCACACTTCTTTATGGGTCTGAGAACTGGAATTTAAGGAAAGGCGAGGCCAGTCGCATCCAAGCGGCTGAAATAAGATTTCTCAGGAATATTCCATGATCTTAGAAGAAACACAGATATACGACAGGAACTGAATATTATGAGTATACTCGACAGGATCGCCCAGTATCGGCTGAATTGGTGGAAACATCTTTGCCGAATGGATGACTGTCACATCCCCAAACAACTATGGAACTATAAGCCGAGGGGACGGAGAGGTGTGGGACGTCCGAGAAAGCGCTGGAGTGACCAGCTGTAATATTTGTCTATTTGAGACCGGAACAAACCATTCTTGATTTAAACATTGAGGATGATGATGATGATGATGATAATACGCTACAAGTTAGTATAAGTTAATGAGAATGATACGACTACAGTACAATCTTCTCAAATGGGAGAACCATATAACTACATAATAATTAAAGATTTACACTTGAAAAAACAGTAAATCATGGAACAAAAAACAGCAAACAGTTACTATAAGAAAAGCAAAATATCAGTGAGGTATTAAATATGTCTACTCCGTCAGTGCAGTAGTACTCCTACTATTTAAGGAATGGTTCTGACAGCTGTTGCGCGGGCGTGATTTCATATTGCTTTGTTGCCAAACGTCAGTTGCAAACACGTGTTGGCGGTATTTATCGTCCTGCACACACACATTGTCGCTGTCTCTTCCCCTGATTATATTGAAACAGACGGATTACAACGGTGACTAAAAGGAAATTAAACAACATTTCCCCCGTACTCCATACATACACGTAGCACCCATTGGCTTGCACCTATCGCTGAGAGGTGGCTGAAAATCCTCCAAGTAAACGTCATCACACCTATTGCTGGATGTTCGAACCCAACTGAGGCAGCATGTTGCATGTTGGCATCGCACTATGGTAAAATTGGTACCATAATTTTGTTACATTACGGCCTCCACAGACCTCAGAACCGCACAGTAAGTAACACAGGCATAAGTGATCAATTAGTGATTCACTTTCTTAACTAGTTTTTAACTGGGAACTCTGGTAAGCCTTCCAGATTTATTTAATATGTCTTTGCGTGTTTTAAGCTCTCAGTTTGACAGAGTAGGTATTAGAAATAGATTACTGTTGACTTGATTGTTTGTTTTATAACTTACTGCTTTTGCATATCCGACGTCCTAATTTTCGACGTTAATTACATATGGACCCTCCACAACAACTGACATGATCGTACTTGATTACTGCGTCATGGTAGAGTGTTACTAGCTTCTAGTCAATTACTACATTTATTTTTTCGTAGTATAAACACGATTGCAGATTTCAGCAACCTAAAAGCCGCTTTTTGATTTATGAAGCTTTGCTATAGATTCCAAAACATTATTTTACAAATGTGGATTGTCTGACTGCCAACTTCCAAATTAATTCTTGTGTTTTTTAAAGCAGAGTATAAACAAATTCTTACTTCTTACTAGCTTCTGACTACTTGGTGGTGTCTGAGCAGTCGCTCTTCCTTCTTTGCTCTCCCGTCAAGGTTTATGTAGTATATTTTTCTCTACAGCAGTATATTAATGATTAATATTGTTTTAAAAATTTCGGCGGGTACATTGGTGTAATTTTAGCAGCAAAACCTTTTGGCAGCATTGACTCCTTTGATTCATTGCCGGCGGCAAATATTTATTACCAAAATAATGACTCTTTTTGTATCTTTTTGTACCACCAAGGTAGTTTTAGTTGTCTTCCACCAAGGAGGAATAGATTCTCTAAGTAATCTGATTGGTGTACAAGGAAGGTGACTTTCAATACGCTCCAGCTACCCATAACTGCCCCAAGACGTTTTCTCAGGTATTCCACAGCTAGGCTAAGCAGATCAGGGGCTAAAAAACCCACATTGCTTTCAAGGAATATCTGGAAATTGTCTTCGTGGCCTCTACGTTGGCTATAGCCGTACACCATACCTGTTGAGCTAGTAGACACTACTCCCAGCGAATGTATAAAACTTTTGTAATTAAAGATGAACATATATGATAACAAAAAATGACATATCGCATATAAACAAAAGGAATTAAAATTCCTCAAACTATTAGGGCGATGTACGCAATTGAAGCTTATAAGGCATGGACTAAATATACTTAGCGCTAACGTAAAAATTAAAGAAAATTAGTGAATGGAAGAAGATCTTGATGCAACAGGTACGATATGGTTATCCCTTAGAGCACGCAATTGTAAATGTAGGGAAGAATAAATGTGAGAAGAGTGGGGTTATCACTTAGAGGACGTAATTGTAAATCTAGGGAAAGATAAATGTGAGAGCAGTCTTCTCGGTCTGTTACCTGAAGCGAGAAATAATAAGGATTGTATTTTGTGCTGTATCACATTTTGTTATTTAGACATTAGCAACTGCACACTATTTAGCTACCCGTACCCGGGAGACTATGCGTTACGTATAGAAGATTTTAATTCACACTACACTTCCAAAAATTTACCTCCTACAAACAGACAATAGGAAGCGGCAAACACATTTTACTTTATGTAACGTTTCGTGATCGACAAATAGATTAGCTTTAAAGCCTAACTGTTGTCAGACAAGGAAACGGACCGTATTCTGATGAGGCTTTATTGCCTGCGACACATGGTGGTGATGAAAGTATTGATCGAAAAGCTAAGAAAATATAGATTCTTTTTATATTATATATATATTGCAACGATACAAATTATGACTGCGTAAATAGGTTATACTGAAATTACTAAAATAGGGTCTATATCTGGAGGTAGGAAAATTTTACTCATTATAAATTAAAAATTACTATTGTCTTATGGGTTTATAATAAAAAATTGTTTGATAAAGAATTGTCTTTCAATAAATGAGTCTATTGGCTTGTTTTACATATAAGTTACTTGCACGTAGAATTCCAACTGTTTGCGTAGACACCAGGCGCTCCGCAAGTTGCTCGTCTGCACCGCTGCGACTCTGCATGTCGACCGACCGAAGATCACTAACGCTGAAATATCTACGTCGCGGCGTACACACACACACACACACACTGCGATACGAACCTGTTACTGTTTATAACTTGAATACGTTTAATCTCAGGGATCAAAACTAGGTAAAAATTGATCCGGTATTAAGCTTACACAAATCCGGCTTCTTGAAATGTTCTCGCGTTCACTCTCAGACTATCTCGGTAGATAATCTGCTCTGGTCCGGAAATCTTCCACTCTAAGAGGAAAAAGCACAAGAAATTGATCTATTCAAATAATATTGGAGTTCTATAAAGTGGCAATGGTTACGAAGGACTCGAACCGTGAACCAACTTCTAAGTCTTATGTAAATCGACTTGTCTTGTCACGGACTCTTGACAGCGAGTACGTTTTTCTATGGCAACACTTCGGAAAGAACTGAGCAATGTACACTCAACAGAGCACCGACTCAAATAATTTTTAGACCTTCTGATTGGTGGAAACTCTAGCAACGTCATAGATTTTCTTAGTGATAGCCAGAAATCAGGCTGAAACTCTGTCCGATTCTCCAAAGGCCTGTCTAGATGTAATCTACAAATTTTGTTACTTTCTAGGAGATAACGAAAATAAAATAAGACTGATTTTATTTAAAAAAACCATATAAAAATTCTAGTTGTGGAAAATTGAGTATATGGAAAATGTAGCTTATAACCATGAGAATATCCTGTCCAAGGTTCAGAACGAAATGTTAATTTTCAACGAAGTTATTAAATAAAATGTAAATCACACGCGCACCCGCGCACTTAGAGACAAATATTTTACATGCCATAAAAGAGTACAAATTTATGAACATTTTGACATAACATACTTTTTTAAACATAGCTTGGTTCAAACCTTATGACTACTTTAGAAAGAAAAGAACAAAATCAAATTTTAACATGCGTATGGCCGGCAGAAGATGTGTTATACCATTAGTATTCCACTTATATGAACTTACTGTCCTGTTTTCTGTTGTAATATATATGGGTATATATATATATATATATATATATTATATTTAATATTTATAATGAAATTACCTCATGATATTTTTTTTCCTTATTAGGAGCATGTTTCAAGAACCATTGTGTTCTCATCCTCAGCCTTCGTGATTTTGCGTCTGGTGAAGTAGTTGTGTGTTGGCTGGTCGTTATTGTGGTTTCTTGTTCGTCTCTGGTACTTTAAAGTGGTATTATTTTGTGTGATTGTGGTGTATGTATTAGTATTTTGTGTATTTTCGATACTGAGTGCTTTTAAAATTGTGTCGTGTTTTGTATTGATTTGTATTTGTTCAGGTATTAGTTTGTTTTGTGTTTTATGTTTGTATATTTGTAAATTTTCCCAAATGTTCATTATGGTTCCTTTGTGTAGTATGCGTTTTATTAGTGCCATGTTGGTTATGTCTGGGAATTCATGTCCAGTGTTTATTGCATGTGTGTTTATTGCACATACACAAATGATAGGCATCAAGTTATTGGATAAGGAAAGGCATTACTGGATTCAAAACATAATAAAACCGAAAGACGTTTCAGTTCAGATGGTAAAAGTAAAGTGGAAATTCGACGAATGGATAGACACTGGGAAGAAAGCTGCAATAAAAACTAATCTGATCTGCACACAGTGGGAAAAACAAAGGAAAAAATCTGTAGATTACGTGGCCTACGTTCTGAAGACAAATGCATTAAGACAGAGGAAAGTAGAGGAGAGAAGAGAAAGCACAGATTGAAAATGGAAATAAGAAACCTTTCTTGAAACATTCTATGAAACTATATAGACCTGTTACGTTTGTGTACATACAGTATATCATCTGTAGAGTGGCATTAACGTATGACGTAACAGCTACTAGTAGGCCTGCAGCTGTATATTGAGAGTGTTGTACTACATGTTGCTCTATTTGCAAGGAACACGACTACAGAAGGATTTGTAAGTAAATCCTTGTTTGATATTGTTACGCCATTTCAGAATGTTCTCGGCTGTCCCAGCAGAGCCCAGTTGTAATGTCTGTGTGCGTACGTGACACTTAACATGCGAGGTAGTGTTGTGTAATGCGGAACATCTCGTGTGTTAGATTGTGTCATTCTACGAGCTGCCGGTGTGTGTTTCTGCCAAGGCCTCGCTGAAGCGTCCTCTAGAATTATCAAGTGCTTGTTAAGGACCCATATCATGGAACCCTGATGACTATAAATAGCCTATACCTGCCGCTTAGTTTTCCGTTTTACTTCGGGCGATTACTCAGTGCGTTTCAACTGGCTATAAGTGAAAAGTGATTATTGTGCGAGACTCTATTAGTTGAAATTATTATTTGTGTGGACAGATTAATTTGTTTGATTGTACGTGTATAAACTTCTTGAATAACTTGTTGATTACAAACTGTTAATTGTGATAATTAGAGCTGGTTTTTAGTGACTTCTTTGGTGTCTTGTATTTTGTTTTCCACTGTACGATACGACGATCAATAGACCATCGTTATAATATATTCAGAAAATCTGAATACAGACTAACTGATAAGTTGTACCCTTTAATTACAATGAAAGAGAACTTTCAGTGTTACCTCCACACCTCTTAACGTCGTCAAGCAAATTGAAATTTTTACTTTAGTATTTACTTCAACTCATGACACACACACACACACACACACACACACACACACACACACACACACACACACACACACACACACACACACACACACACACAGACTGATCACATCGTAGGTGTGGAAGATGCAGATTTTACGTAGCGCCTTAACTAGAACACATCGTATACATTATTTAGGGACTCAAGTGTCAGTAGTGTTAAGTGTAGAGCTAAGACAATTATGTCAATAACACCGCGTATTAAATAGTATCTCGTGCGGTGTGAATTTAATCCGTGACATGGAAGCACTTTACAGGTACACTGTCCATTTAAATAAAGTTATTTAAACCTTAAGTCCTTTTACAGTAAAAGTAAACAACATTGTTTCAAAATGTGGACATTTTCAGTAACTTTATTATTTATCGGATATACGAAAACAATCTGCGTCAGTATGTTCTAAAGCAATTTAAGTTTAAATTAACCAATCGAAATGCATAGATATCGCTGCTGTTGCGAATAGTCCGACACTCTAGTTGGCTTATATGAAGAGAAAGTGTGTGCAGTAGAAATCATGGTACCCCGTTAGAGATTTTTGATGGATTCATTGTCTACTTCCTTCTGTAAGCTATACACAGTCCTGAGGAATTAGAAGTACGAAAGTTCGAGCAATGGAACTGGATCAACTGGATCAGGTTATTCGAATGGGAAGTCCCATGCCGGCTGTAGACCGAGAATGTCACGCAAACAAAAAATATTAAAACAACTTTATTTGAACATGCATTTTAAATGACTGTAAAGATTATTTCAATTTGTGGAGCAGTTAGCATTTGATTTTAACAATTCTGAAGTCCAATATTAAATTGTGTGCCTGCACACTGTTTTTCAATATGTGAAAAACGTTTCTACATAATTTTTTATTTAATAGAAAGTATATGTTTATTTAAACTTGAGATTAATTTGTAAAAAAGTGTATATTTTATTTATGGAAGAGAAATGCTATTTTTACAGATAAGTGTGGGGTACAAACAATAAAAGTATTACTCACCATAATGAATTGTATTTGGAATTTATTCTGTGAGGACAGCTCTCAAACTGTCACAATTCTGTGTACATATCGACAGATTTTTCCTGCCGATACCCTGCTACAGTATAAGAAAGGATAGATTTGGTCATGCAAAGCACAGGTCCCAAGGAAGAGAAAAAGAGCCCTTCCAGGAACTTAAATATGAAGCCAAAGAGACAGGATTACACATTAACATAGATAAAACAAAGGTTACTCTCACCACTCGAAGTAAAGCCAGGAAACCTGAACAGTTTGAAATCGAACCACTAAACCTGGAAATAGTTAATGAGTTTGAATATTTAGGATGTTAGAATACGATAGGATGGCAGAAGATAATGAAGAAATAAACTAAATAAGGAAAAGGATACAGGCCGCAAATATGGAGACTGTGTCTCAATAAGGAACTACAAAAACTGTATAAAGACAATGATCTGGCCAATACCATCTGACTGCATAGATTGCAATGGGCAGGACACACCATTAAGATAGAAGGCAACCGAATACCTAGGAAGGTACTGTTTAGTGAAATCGAGAGTAGAAGCCCTATCGGAAGACCCAAGCATCGCTGGATTGACGCAGTGGCGAGGGATGCTGATATTATACTTAAAATAAAACGATGGACATCGATCGCCAAGGACAGGGAAAAATGGAGGCGGATGATTATGGAGACTAAGGTACGATTTCGAACTGTGACGCCATAGAAGAAGAAGATTTGGTCGTGTACAGATAAATTCATGTTAGGCATACTCAGATCACACTTCTATAAAATTATCGTATTAACTGCCATCAAGAAAACGTCAATTCTGAAGTGTAGGCCTACATACAAATATAAATCGTTGTGCTAAAGAGAGTTTCAGCATGAAATTTCGCAGATACGAGTGTCAAATTAAGTAAATGAATATTATGACTTTCAACCTGAAGTTTATTTAACCATTATTTAAATTGGCGAGTTAGCGCTGTAATATAGAAAGGCTGATTGTAATCGTAAAATTTTTTGTAGCTTTATTATTTCTGCCACACGGTAGGGGCCGACGACTGCTGTGCTGACTCGATCCAACGCAATTCTCATAAGTTTCAAAAAATCTTAAGTATAAGATTACCCAAAGTAATGTTTATTAAGTGTTTTAATTTGCTTTCAGATGGTTAGGAGTGACGCAGTTCCAGGCAACCCACGCGCGACGAGCGTTCCCCTGTTTTGACGAGCCCGCGTACCGAGCCGTGTTTACCGTCAACCTCGGGCGATTCCTCAACCAGTCCACGGCATCCAACATGAATCTGCGTTCCACGTCACCGCCACTGTGAGTCTAACACGCTATAGGCTACTGTTTCCGTTCTTATCTTAATCCTGATGCAAACCAACAGGCGTGACACATCTGAAACGCTATTTGCTACTTGAATTAGAGGCGTGTCACTCTTAACAGAAGGCGTACAGACAGGTTACATATAATACTGATACTGTATAAACACACGTAAATTGTAATAATTTGTGCTGACCAAAGTAAAATTTATGTGGCAGTATCAGACCGACAGTGAAATATTTTATAACACCAGTTAATGGATTTTTATTAACCGTTTAAATATCGCAACAAAGGAAAAATTAAAGTTTATTTTTAAAATAAAATAGAAGCTGTGATAATTACCAGTGTACTGAATACTACCAGTTGCTGTCAGAGAGTAATTCAATACTTTCCATATCTGTGTCTGAACTTGTATCATCACCTGTCAGCGTTATTGATAAGATTGTCCATTCTCCACGACGTCGGTAATGTGGGTCAGTTGCCATATCTCATCATTTCCCTTGATTCTATGCTGCATATAATGACTCCACTTTCATTTACCACCTTTTCAATAAATTGTTTTATATCAAGAACTAATTAAGTTATGTGTTGTGACCAGCAACATATCATTTCAATTAGCTATTAATCCAATACGATTCAGAATACAGTGATAAGGAGCAAGTCTTAAAGAGACGTGTCCCGATTTAAGTGGCAAGATAACTAACATGACTACACAGACACTCTGCACATGCGCGTAATACATTACTGTGTGAACAGTCTCAACGCCCCAGACCAATAGCGTTTCAGATTTGCCACGTGGGTTTGTTTACATCAGGATTGACTAACAAAGGAAAGCGTATAGTTTCACCATTCACCAGTTCACACCTCAGTTTCCTAATAATAAAATTGGACGCTTGAAGTAGGAAAACTAGTATGAACTAGATAATTGTAATAATAATAGAATTTTGATAAGAAGAAGTAAATGATATTGCATGGAAAACTTGACTATAAGACGCATTAATTGTATACGTCCGTCCATCTATCAGTCTTCTACAATTACTGCTGTCTCTCTCTCTCATTCTGCAAACCAGAAGCTTTGGTTACCCAGTAGCCACGTTATAAGCCTCTTTCCCCGTCTCCTCAAGTATGTTTCCTTTACATGGTCTACCTCTTTTTCGTCTTGTAGGTGGAATCAGTCTTGCAGCCTTTCAGGCCAATGATCGTCAGGCATGCATTCCAAGTGGCCGTACCATAGGAGGGTAATTGAGTTTATGGAGTATAATTATCTTTGTTAACAAGAGTAATTTAATTGTCTTATTAACATTCAGGTGCCTCCTGATGTCCTTATTCCTAGTGCACTGGAACGTGAACACCCCGCAAGACCACGGAATAACTTAATCATTATCATCATATTCAAGGATTAAACAAAGCATAGTTTTTTCCGGTCTCAAATAGGCAAAGATTAGAGCTGGTCACTCCAGCGCTTCCTAGGACGTCTCGCACCTCTCCGTCTCCTCGGCTTATAGTTTCATAGTTGTTTGGGAATGCGACAGTCATCCATCCGGCAATGATATTGCCACCAATTCAGCCGATACTGGGCAATCCTGTTGAGTGTACTCATAATATTCAGTTCCTGCCGTATATCTGTGTTTCTTCTATGATCATGGAGGTATACCCTGCCACGTGCTTGAGAAATCCACATTTCAGCCGCATGGATGCGACTAGCCTGACCTTTCGTTAAAGTCCAATTCTCAGACCCATAAAAAAGTGTGGGAAGGGCCATGCCATCACGCTGTAGAATTTTAGGCGTGTTCCTTTAATTGCTAACTTAAGGGTTCGCCTGATGGTCCCGCACATAAGGTTGAACTTACGCAACTGATTCACAACGTCGTTGCTTGCTTTATAAGACACACTGTAGCCCAGGTATTCAAAACTGCTAACTTGTTCCAGGACAGTACCGTACCATCTATAACAATTTTTGCCTGTATGGGATCAGTTCCACGAAAGGCCATCACCTTGGTCTTACGTGTGGATATCTGGAATCCATAGTCTTTGCAGATTCGATTTAACAACTGTATCCCCTTTTGCAATCTGTTTTCAGAGTCCGACAGAATAGCCTGATCGTCCGCTAACAAACAAATGTCAATTATACAGTGACCAATCATAAAATGTTCTGGAAGACACATCTGCCAGTTTTGTGTAACGTCGTCAATATATAAATTAAAAAGAGAAGGTGATAATGGACACCCTTGTCGTACTCCGCAATTGATCAGGCTAACTGTAGGAGCTGTTGTCAGTCTCTCTGCTTGTATTAAGATTTTACTCTCTATACACAGACTTTGTATTGCTCTAATTAGATGTTGTAGGATCCCTTTCCTTGCCATTACTGCCCATAATGGAATAACTTAATAACTCAATAATAATTCCTAAGGCCACATGATATTTGTGCTCAGGGAATGTTTCAATCTAAATACGAATATACAATTTAGGTACCAATCTATACCAATATACCAATCTAAATATACCATTTAGTTGCTTTAAAATAGATTTGTTCTCTGAATTAACATTAACAAAATTTAAATTTAATTTTCATGTGTATTAACAAATATTATTACTGTTCTTTATATTGTCTACCGACACAGTTAGTTATGATTTCATTTTGGTCTTACATATGTTACTAAAACTGAGAGATATCTAATGCTACTAGACAATAGTTGTTTTTATTGTAGACCTTATGGGTATGTATGTGAAAATATGTAATTAGACAACACCATTCGTTACAATTAAATAATTTACATTCAGTTGTTCGTTTTTTTTTAAATATGAAGAAGTAGAAATTTTGGTAAAAAAATAAGCTTATGTTAATTATTGAATGTGGCACGAACACTAAGATACACACATTCATACAAAAACTACAATATTTGACTTTGTTTGTCTATTACACAAGATCAGGTAGACACAATAATGCGTTATCAGATACCTCTAATTTATTCTATACCAGATTATATATATATATGTATATATATATATATATATATATATATAACATCTGTTTATAGCGTCTGTCGTCGCTGTCCGATTTCCACGCCTTCTCTCCAATTTTTTTGTCCTGACATTTCTTCTGTCAGTTTCCTCGCACTTAGAGCTTTCTGGATACTCTCTCCCCATGATCGTCTGGGTCTTCCTCTTCTCCGGAGGTAACCATTCCAATATCCTTTTTGGCAACTTTCCTCCTCCCATCCGTTTAACGTGTCCAAACCAAATTAACTGTCTTATTTCTATTTCGACTACTACTGCATGTTTTACATTTATCATTTCTCTAATCTGTTCATTTCTTATTTTCTCTCGCCTGGATACTCTGCATGATCTCCTTAGTGCATCCATCTCTACAGCTCGTATTTTACTTTTGTCCGCTCTGTCATTCTCCAACTCTAAGCACCATACAACAGAATACTCTTTACGATAGTGTTGTATATCTGTACTTTCCTTCCTCTAGTTATCTGGTCATGCCACCGTATACTATTTAGCCTTTTCATAGCCCTCCGACCCATCCCTACTCTCTCCTTTATTTCATCTGTATCTCTGCAATCCTGGTATATCTGTACTCCTAAATACTTAGATGCCTGGCAATTTTCAATTTCTTCATTATTTTCCAATTGCAAGTTAGTTTCAGTACCTCCCACGCATAAATACTTGGTCTTTTCTATATTTATTGACAGTCCCCAGCTGTCGTATTCGTCTTCGATCTTCCGAGTCATATACTCCAAGTCCTCTTTTTCTTGTGCTACTAAGACCTGGTCATCCGCGAATTGTAATGCGAAAATATGGCTATTGGAATTCCCACACCTCTGTACTTTTTTTTCACTTGTAACTTAATAAACTGTATAAAAACAGTAATTTGTGGGAACTCATCCATATCTAAATTTTAATTACTTGATTTTTCTTCTTATACGTTCCCTATAGGTTGAATAATTATTATCAGTTGCTCATATTTTCTTCATTTTGTCCATTTTTCTCAAAATATATTTGGATAATAAATTATACACAACATCATATATTCATAATGTCTTATAAAGTTAATTTTTATAAGCTGGTAATATGTATTTTATTGAAACACCATTGGTTTAGATTTAGTATTTATACAATATTCAGACATAATTAGTTATTCCTAAAGAATAGACGTCTGACTAATGAAAGCGTCAGGTAATATACCGTTTATTTCGCAACCCTATCAAACATCTCGTAACAGTCATGCTTATACTAAGTGGTTTATCTTAGTTACACAATTTCAAATTGTCAATAGATAACTTAATAATGTCAGGAGATAGGCCAGACGCCTACAAAATGTTTGTTCTTTCAATAGATTTCTTGAATGCCCGTAAACGTGTTTTCTGTAAATCCACTTTACATTCTAAACTTTCCTCTTATACAAAAAAAAAACGCCTTCCAGTTTTGTCCTGAATGGGTCAAGCACCGCCATCTTGGAATACAGCAAGTCTCGCTCAAGGCACAATTATCACGGTACCAAAAATATCATAGACTTACCGGTAATGAGTGAGCCCACTATTCTGCTAACGAATTAACTCTGCTGGAACACGGAGTAATCATCAGCAATGTTTTACGTGCTTTTTGATGTTTAAATAGGATTTCAAAAATAGGTTTTAGTTATATAAATGTGTAAATTAACTTGTACTGTTGAACTGTTTATGGAGCTCTGTAATTTATTTGAGTTCAAACATAAACGAGAACAACACACAGTTTTACCCAAACTATACCCAACAATTTCAATTAGATTCATTATATTATAGTCTCCAAGTCACGTGTATAAGTATTTAATTGTAATATTTGTAAACATTTGTTTACGCATCGTCTTTTGATTTCTTTAAAACTTTCAATAACTACGCGTTTCAAGGATAAATCCTCATCATCAGGTTATATAAAAACACCAATCCTTCTGGAGAAGTCATCAAAAAATTAAAAGTTTTTACCAAACATTACAGTATGCATGTCATCTAAGAACACATTATTGTAGCACTTCACACCGCGTCGCTACCTGGTGCGCACCGCTACACGCGATCGACATCCAGTCAATCAATTTTAGAGTCCAGATCTAACGTACAGTACAGCAGAGTACTGTAACGTTTGGTGAAAATTTTTGATTTTTTGACGACTTTTCAATTTTGACGACTCTATTCCAATTAGAGCCAAATTATTACACTTTTTGCTAACAATTTTATCTAGTACATAGTACTCTCTGTAAAATGGTTTTCTGTTTTCAGAACGGAGTTTCAAAACAGAGTAATTGACACTTACTACGATTCACCAGCAATGCCGACATATCTGGTGGCGTTCCTTGTAGGGGAACTGGTCTCGGTGACGTCGGGCGACGGAATGCTTACCATTCGGGTGAGAGAAGAGGCGGCTTACCAAACTCAGTACCTGTTGGGTATTGGCAAAAGTGTTTTGAATGTCGTCAGTGAATTTGTAAACATCCCGTATAATTTACCCAAAATAGATGTGATAGGACTACCCGATATGATGGCTGGTGGCATGGAGAACTGGGGCATGACTACATACAGGTAAATATGATTTAAAACCGTATGTGTAATGAATCAGTTTTACGTTGTCTTACCTTCGCACGGACACAATTATAACGTTCACGTATCGTATGAATGGGTACTTGTCCGCGCAAGCAGGCTTGTGTGTACGGATAGAACACAAAAATTATGAGAAAATAATGCACTGGTTTGTGAAAGGGCAGGAGACAATAAAACAGTGCCATCCGTCCCGTCGTTGCTTTTGCAGTTGGAGCCAGTTTCGACTGTTCAGAACATTTCGCGCTGGCGTAGGTCGACTCGGGATCTTCTTTCATGAAGGGCATAGGCCTACTTCGTCATTTGTATCGATACCTAATTGGCGACTTATATTTACAACGATTCTTCAACTCTATTCTTATAACAATGATTTGTGGTTTTAATTCCTTCAACCGATAACGCTGTTTCCGTATCACTGCTTTGTAAGATAGCCTGTGTTGAGAGCATAGGTTTCTGCCGCCTGAATCGCGTTTAAATAACCCGTCTGACGTATCAGCAAACCAAATCAAACAATAGTGTGAATGCAGTTAGCTGTTTACAAAATCGTCTTTTACATAGCCATCAATTTACATAGCCTTATTCATATGATATTTTTAAAATATTTATTGATATTATTTAGAATATGCTTCTTGTAATAGTCTGTTTTTATCTTAGTCATACCTCAACACAACTTAGTCTTTTAAAGTGCAATTATTGTTACGGAATTTTTGGTCAGTAACAAACTAAGTTCCTTCTACGTAACACGCTACACAAATACAGACTCTACCAGTACACAAACGCTCTGTCATTCATTCTTCTTCTTATATGGCGTCACAGTTCGAAGTCTAACTTAGCCTCCATAATCATCCGCCTCCATTTTCCCTGTCCTTGGCGATCGATGTCCATCAAGTATTATGAACGTAAGATCCTTCCGGGGTGCGTGTTGTGGGACAGATCATTTTCTAGTTAAAGCGATCTTTAGATCGCGGATAAAAGAAAACACCAAAAGATTCAAATACTAAAACAATACCCTGAACATCAACAAGTTCCGGAACCCAGAGATAAAGGAAGTACACCAAAAGGAAATAGTTAAGAAATTAAATATTGTGGAGCCACGAATAACAGATACAGATACAAATAGAATTCGTCACTCATTATCAGCGGCAATTCATGAAGTGGCGACAGGGAGACTGGGGACAGAACATAGAGATATAATATAACTAGATTTATTGTATGTCTATGGGATAGACAGACTACTTTTGACCAGTGACGATAGAAGAGTCAGTAAGAGAAGGAAAGTAACACATCAGAAAATACTAAGTAATAGAGACCCAGAATGGAGAAAACAATATATCAAGGCCAGAAATTAATTTGAAGGTTAGATCAGAAAGGGAAAAACTCAAATTCGGAAAATAAATTCAATAAGCTAAATGTTTATATAGAAGGTGAAGATCAAATGAAGCATATAGAACAGCATATATCAAAAGCGGGAAAGAGAGAAAACAGAACAAATGTAATAGACAGATGGAAGAAATACTACCACAAACCACTAACAAAAACCCAACACGTATTATGCATAACCCTGAGAAATTGATGAAAGCAGCGAGACTGTCCAAAGATTTTGAGAACAATCACTAATTTACAGATAAGGTAGTGAAACGTTTAAGAATAAAAAGCCAATATGACTGGGTGTTGTATAAGTAAAATTGATTAATTGATTAACGATAGTAAAAATAATGTTGTATAAAAATAATTTCCTATGCTTTTAATAGGTGCTTATAAAGACAAGAGTGTGGCCAGACATTTGAAAAATTGTAAATATGACAAACATACAAGAACAGCCAACAATATTAATGTAAACCTACAGGGTTATTGCGATGTTGAACTCTATACATGTAACGTATGACACTAGAAAGCGGGTTAGAAAAAATGTTTATACAAAAATGAACAAACGGCGTTAGAGCAGGTCGTTGTTTATCGATTTGTCACATTCAGTCTATTAAAAAACGTCTAGTTTCCAAAAGTGGAATATCACTTGACATTCACTGATAACAGTTATTTACTGAGCTCACCCATAACGGTTCAAGCTGTAGAGTGCATTTAAATAAAACGGCAAAGCAGTGTTATGTAAACACTATTCAGAACCTAATTACAATTAAAGTAGACGCAAGATTACAAGAAAAGTGTACTGTAAGAAGGAGGGTGAATTGTCCCCACTTTCTTTAAGATATACCTTTTTGAAGCTCTGCACTTATGAAGAACTGAATGTTACAACACGGGAATTCAAATGTGAGGGGGCGTATTTTCTACACAACTTTGTTGAGATATATTTCGTAAACATTATGATCGTATTTGCGCGATATGAAGGTGAATAATATTCCTATGCTCAAAAGGCTACAAGAAAAATATCAGCAACTGGACCTTGACATTCATCTAAACAAAACAGAATGTATATAACTGAAGTCTAGCAACTGAGAGCGCTATCTGAGAAAGACAAATAGTAACAGATTTTATGTTAAAGTAACGATAATTTTAGACTCTTGGCTGTCTAACTTATTTGTTTTACTGCATTTGGGCATTATATTAGGTACCGTAATATACTGTTTTTTTTTTTTTTTTAGTATCGGTTAAAGTGTGAATGGTACTATTTTTATATTGTGCTTGTTCCGGATTTATTAATTTTATTTGTATGACCGGTGTAATTTGTGACCCTTCATTTTGTATTCAATTTGGAAAAGAGG
Organism: Magicicada septendecula; assembly: GCA_034769895.1. NCBI lineage: Eukaryota > Metazoa > Arthropoda > Insecta > Hemiptera > Cicadidae > Magicicada > Magicicada septendecula. The sequence continues at coordinate 319,540,125 of CM068373.1, read as the reverse complement.
TTTTCATTGTAATTTTTTTATATTAGTATTGTATTTATTCTATATCCTACATATACGTAGGACAGACAGGAATATCAGTCACTTATTTCTGCCTTCAACGTAAGAGAACTTTTCATAAACAAACAAATTTTAGGACATTTTTAAGACTAGTGTAGCGTCACACGCTATCAGCATAAAACACACCAGTTTTCTGATACATAACAATTATAAACATACAATTTTATATCAAAAGGCGAACATTGGATACTTCATAAAACATTTAAATATATAAAAGCATAGGGCGATTTCCAAAAAAAGGAATAAACAATAAAAAGACTACTGTATTCGATACAATAACATATGAAAAAATTAAAATTGCATTAAAACACGAGCAAGCTCGCATACAAAATCACGCACACACACAATGTATACAAAAAATGTATTATAACTAGGGATGGGTCGATACCAGTTTTTCTCGATACTCGATACTCGATACTCGATACTGGATACATGATTTTTTCTCGATACTCGATACTTCGATACTCGATACCGTCAACATTTCTAGTTTCAATAAATAGATTAAAAATTAAAAATTAAAAGTTGAGAGAACTGTATAATATCAATTAAATTAATTAAGTGTACATATTTAATGAGACAAAATGTAATATCATCAGTATAATTATTTAAATTATTTTTAAGCTTTACATTAAAATTAAAATGATTTTTTGAAACAGTCCACTTTTACAAGTTTTTGTTCAAAAATACTAGCATTCTCACTCTTTCGGGGTCAAGTCTACTTCTTTTTCTGTCACATATGAGACCTGCTGTGCTAAATAGTCTTTCAGAGAAAACTGTTGCTGGTGGTATACACAAATATTTTATAGCTAATTTTTTTAGTTTTGAAAATTTTGAATTTGTTTTCCAGTAATCTAATGCACTAGAAAGAGGAGGTGACAAATCGTCTTTGAGATATGCAGTGATTTCTTCCTGGGAACTGTTAACTGGCAGTGAATTTGACACATCATTATATTCATGCATAATGTTACTGTACTGATACCACATTCCTGGCAATTTATCGGGCTTTGAAGTATGTGACATCTAAAATAAAAGAAAAAGTTCGTGAATGATCGATTTTTACGAGTACGTCAGTATCACTATTCCCACATATCTGAAAATCTGGAATAAAAAATTAAAAATCTTACCTCATCATTTTTGGATGCAGGACATTCCTGTTGGTTAGCAAGGTCCACCAATCGGTCTTTAGCAGAATTGAGAGCACTGGGACTGCGAAAAACTCGTCCTTTTAAGCGGGGGTCCAACAGCGTTGCAATGGAATATATTTCATTGTCTTCAATGGATTTATACCTCACGTTCATTTCATCCAGCAACGATTGTCGAACAATCGCAATTCCCGATCCACTTTCTGACGGCTTTTCCAGTTCAGAAATAACACTGTTCACAATGGGGATTATTTCGGACACTGACACTGAGGATGAACTTACGGCGAGTGTTGCTTGATCGAAAATATTTAATGTAATTCAGTAAATTAATAAGATCCCATTGCGATACTGTAAGATTCACTGGTAAGGTGAGATCAGAGGATGCAAAAACTATGGCCCTCTTTTGCTGTTGAAGTCTTTGTAGCATATGTAGAGTTGAATTCCATCGCGTAGGTTCATCCTGAATCAAGCGATGTTGTGGTAGAGGAAGATGCTTCTGTGCGGCTTTGAGAATCTTGGCGGATTTTGAGGAGTGTTTGAAACTTCCAACTAGTTTCCTGCATGACGAAATGAGAGTTTGAATACTTTTTGAAGTGAAAAGTCCATGCTTCAAAACAAGTTGGAATGTATGAGCTAGACACGACAGGTGGGGAAAGTTTCCTAACGTCATAGCACTTACAACATTGCGACCGTTATCATGAATCACGGCCATTAATTTATCAATTAAACCCCAAGCTTCTAAAGTTTTCTTTAAACAATTTGCAATATTTTCACCAGTGTGGCTCACTTCTTCAAATGGTATCACTTCAATGCAAATATGTTTATGATTATAGTCCAGGTCCACAAAATGAACGGTGACACTTAAATAATCGTCGCAGGCTGTTGATGTCCACATATCCGTCGTAACAGCTACGCTATTCGCATTTAGTAGGTCATTTTTTACTCTTCTTTCTACTTCTTCGTACAGTTCTGGAATGATTTGATTAGATATGTGCTTACGAGTAGGCATAGTATATCTTGGTTCAAGCTACTTAATCAACTCCTTAAATCCTTCATCCTCAACAATGCTGAATGGTTGGTTATCTTTGCATACCATTGTTGCAATTTTTCTGGTAATTGTCTTCGACCGACTATTACCTGGTTTAAATGCAGATTTATTGTCCATAAATGATTTAAGTGTAGGTTGAGAGAATGATGATGATGATGATGATATCGATGCCGTCGATAATGAGGATGACTGTGAAAGAAGAGTCGCAGGCTCATCTACTGTTACTTCTTCAGGAGTTAAATGTCCACTTCCGCAGAATTTTTTATTAAGAGGTTCTGAAAAAGCAATTTTATGTGCTGATGTGACATGTTTTTTTAGGTTACTAGTGTTGTGAGATTTTCCACCACGCGAAAAACTCTTTTTACAAATGCGGCAAATGGCGCGATTATTACAATGAGGGTCTATTTGAAAATAGTTCCACACTTCACTCATATTGAATGAAAAAAAAATATATAAATTATAAATATAATATGGTGCCACAAAACACAAAGTCTTCTGTCACGTGGAGGTAGCAACTGACTGCCAGCATGCAAACTTATTTTAAAAACATACCAAAATAGATTGCTTATGATTGAAATCTCTAATTTGATTTGTCAAACATTTCTTGTAGGCGGAGTTTCATTTTTCCCACAACTCGACATGCAATTAGTCACGTACTATTGGACTAGTACGTAGGGATGGCAACATTGATTGGTATATCGATATATCGGTCTTCCGATATATCGTAACAGCTATATCGATATATCCGATATATTGCTTGAAATATATCGATATATTACGATATATTGGTAAATTTAGAACACCTCTTGGATCTTATGACTTTCAATGCTCCATTGTTTATTTGTGTACGTTTTCATAACTTTATGTTCATCATTCTTTTATGGAGACCTTTATGTGAAGAGTATGAGATTCATTTTAGGTAAACTGGTTAAATGAACCCTAAAATCATGATTTCTAAATAAACGGTTTGCAGTTTCGTAAGAGTGTATGGCTTGTGAACTTTATACATACGTAGTACTGTAACTAATGTTTAGTCTTGTTTTGTAGACTAAACATGAACACAACACTTGCCATTGTTTTGTAATTTTGTAACCAGTGACTTATCCAGTTGTATCTGTTGCAATGTTTCTCCAAAGTCGAGCCTAGACATCAACAATCGTATATTCTGGAATGTCTACACTTTGTGTACATGTTACGATTCACGAAAAAGCGTAGTAGTATGGCTTGCAGTGAGGTAATTATATAGATGCTCGGGTGTACGGTGAATAAGCAGGAATTGAAAGAAGGTTCTTCCTGACCATATCTCCGTCTTTATTTCTACTGTTTACGATTCTATCACATATAGGGCAATACAGTGAAACCTCGTTAACACGTTCCTCATTAATACATTTTATCGCTTATCACGTCGTAATTTTCAAGGCCAACGGGCGGGCGAGGGTTGCGACATAAACAGGTAGGGCAACTTCGCTCGTCAAGCTGGTAAATACTGTACTGCATTTTTCAGTAGCACGTTTTCCCGCTTTTGACGTCCAAAATTTTCAGTCCCTTCAAAAACGTACTAACGAGGTTCCACTATTCAACATCTTTCTATAAGCAAACTGCTACGGATATTGCAGATTATTTGTATGAAATTTCTCAAACATTTCTAATTACAATTTATATGCAAACATAAATAGAAACATAAGTATCGAAAAAGTATCGAGCGAGTTTTCTGAAGTATCGCTCGATGTCGATACCATGCAAGTATCGAGGTATCGAAAGTATCGAGGACCCATCCCTAATTATAACTTTACAATTCCAACATAGAAGCGCATAACCATATTCATATCTATAAATTGATAATATATTTGAAATTATAGAATAAAACGCACACACACTAAGCAACAATAAGAAATAGGAAAACCACAAGAAAAATATGCAGATTAAGCACCAGCCTCGTTATTGCTACAGTAATGCTGTCAGTCTGATAAAAAAGACATAACTGGTTCTCGAAAGCACACATGCTGTAAAACAAGTACCGGTACCTGAGATATATAATTCATTAAATTCGTACATGGACGGGATTCGGGGGTGGAAAGGAGGGCACTTTCCCCCCAATATCTATCAACTAAATTAAAAATCAGTGAGCCGTAGCTTTACGCAGTTTTTGACAAGGCATTGGAAGGTTTTTTAAATCTTGTTTTCTTGTGTAGTTTGACTTATTCAAGCTACGCTATATGTAATGTTAAGTTAACCACTTGGTAAAATAAAGAACTCCACCGGGAATTATCACATCCAATGCCGGATTAACCATCTTGGGGCCCTTAGACAGTAGAAAAACCGAGGTCCCCTCCAGATTATTTAATTTTTTCATTTTTGTGTGCAAGCATATGTTTACGCAAGTTTGTGGATGTGTGTGTGTCTTTTGAAGGGCTAGCAAAAAGTATAACCACAGAATGGGCAGATAGACGAGCAGAAAGGCGGCTAGAGAGCCTATCTTTCCGCCCCGTTCGGAGGTTAGAATTCTCGCTAGCCCACCGTTCTGTCTGTTCGAGGTTAAAATTCTCGTTAGCCCACCTTTCTGTCTGTTCGGAGGTTAGAATTCCCGCTAGCCCACCTTTCTGTATGTTCAACGTTAAAATTCTTGTTAGCCCACCTTTCTGTCTGTTCGGAGGTTAGAATTCTCGCTAGCCCACCTTTCTGTCTGTTCGAGGTTAAAATTCTCGTTAGCCCACCTTTCTGTCTGTTCGAGGTTAGAATTTTCGCTATCCCGCCCGTTCGTTGTTAGAATTTTTGCTCACTCCCCTTTCCGCCCGTTTGGAGGTTAAAATTCTCCCTAGCCCACCTTTTCCCACACTCGGAGGTTAGAATTGTCGCTAGCCTACCTTTCTGCCCTTTACGGGTTAGCATTGTCTCCTGCGTGTCTTTCTGCCTATAATTCCTGCCTTTCTAGTCTATTCCTCAATTATTCCTCAAAAAAGCCTTCACCTCGGTTTACTACAAAACAAAGGTTCGAAGATATTGCCTCTCCAATACCGTAGGTGAAATCCCCCCCCCACATGAATTCGTATAACAATTAACATGAAGAATAGTGATGAAAGTGTGGTGACAGTGAGTGCAACAGTATGTGAACCATTAATTACAAAATAAATTCGCATGCCGACTTACATACATACATACATGAGTTTTTGTTTCTTCTAGAGAAGTATACGTGACTTATGAAGAAGGGATATCCAGTTTTAAGGACAAACAAGGGATAGACGTATTGGTTTCCCACGAATTCGCCCACCAGTGGTTCGGTGACCTCGTCACCCCGCAGTGGTGGAATTATACTTGGATCAACGAGGCCTTCGCTAAGTACTTCGAACACCAAATAACAAACGCGGTACGTAGGCTAATCGATTGCTTCTTGCACTTAATATGTAACTTGTGTAGACATGCGATTTGTTAAGACTAGCAATAAATTTTGTAATCGGAGGATAATATCTACAGTACTCATTCGCCAGTTGATCTACGTCTGGCAGGCAAAACATGTGTTTCATGGATATTTAAAATGATTGGAAATCTATAAATATCTACAGAAAAACGTGTAGATAGTTATAAATACGAAAAAAAGAAGGATGCGTTGCCATCTTGGACTGAAACCCAGGAGAAGTTCAGTTCAGTTCAGCAAATCTCCTCAGTCAGGATGATAACTTACGAGAATAAAGTTCATGGACATTCAAATTCACATGGCTATTTGTATTTTCACAATATTCTATTTTGTTTATACACAATTTGTAAATTAAAATTTTTATATATAATTTATTTTTTGTAGCCTATATAACTTTTTTGCTAACTAATTTTATAATGTGTATAAATTGTTTTTAATAAACACATTTTTTATGCATAATTATTAAATATTTTTATCAAACTTTTAGTTTATTTCAACAAACTTATTTTATTTTATTACAAAGTATTAATAAATGGAAATGTTTACATAAAACTGTATAATTTGGTCACATAGTTGTTCCCAATTTTAATACACAAGAGTGTATCCGTCTTTAGCAAATTCAGACGGGTAATAAAAAACTTTCATGAATTCCACAATCAATGAAACACCCTTAAGGAAATTACTGCCTACTAAGGATTTCCGGCCGACGTTAAGGTTGTTAAAATTATGGTTTACCGGGCTGTAAGGGCGTATGCCGATGTTATTTACTGCAAATTTTTCGGCCCTTTCTTTGACGGCCATTTTCAGTGCAAAAGGACTGAAAACACTGACAAAGTTCTCACAGTCAGTGACCTTAGCCTCCAAAAGGCCTCCACAGTGGCCTCCACACTGGCTGTGGAGTACTGTGGGTAAAAGCCACCACAGTACCACCCTTAACCACAGTACTGTGATCACTGACTGTGAAAAATTGGTCAGTGTTTTCAGTTTTTTTGCACTGAAGATGGCCGTCGAAGAAACGGCCAAAACGTTTGCAGTAAATAACATCGTACCACGGTCTTACAGCCAGGCAAACGAAAATCTTAACAGCCTTAAGAAAGACTAAATGTTTTAGTGTACATCCAGGCCGTTCCTACTGCTGCTGTGAGTTCCGGATACAAAATTAACTAAAGCAATTTATTTCAAATATTTATTTATTTAGAAATTTAAATCTTACTTTACTGGTAGATTTGTACGATACATATTTAGTTTCATTTCAAATATTTCACAAGTTACCTATCTCTCTTCTAGGTTAGCAAACTATACGCTGATCGACAGCAGCTCGCCATTTTTCACACTTCGCTGCTTTTCTTTTCAACTCACAATATGGTGTGCAGTTCATATCGACCACAAGCTGTTTCATGTAGTCTAAACGGGGTCGTCGTCTGTGATTCTTTCCTTTAATTGTTCCTTCTATTATTCTCTTAACCAACCCATTGTGTCGTAGTATATGCCATAATAACTTAGCTCTTCTGCCTTTTAAATTTGGTAGAAAGCTGTTCTCCTGAGCTCTTCTAAAGACTTCCTCATTCGTTATCTTCTCCCTCCAGCTTACCTTGAATATTCTTCTGTAGCACCAGGTCTCAAATGCTCGGAGTCGTTTCTTGTCACTTTCTCCAATTGTCCAAGATACACTCCCATATAGGCCAACACTCCACACGTATGTCTTTACTAGATTCTTCCTTATTTTTAGGCTGATAGTGTTTGAAGTGAAGAGGTTTTTTCGGTTTGTTGAAAGTAATTTGAGCCTGGTTAATTCTGCTTATAACTTCCTTACTAGTACGTCCATCACTTGTGATTTTACTTCCTAGATAGTTATATTCTTTAACTGCCTGGAGAACATTATTTCCAAGAGTTATTCTGACTGGACCTTTTTCCTTCCTACTACAGACTAGGACTTTGGTCTTTTGTTCATTTATTTTCATATTAAATTCATTCTTCTTTACTTGGTCCATTGTTTCAAGAATCTTTTGTAGATCTTCGTTGCTCTCTGTAGTCACTACTATGTCATCTGCGAACCTAAGCATTCCACTTTTCCCCGTGTATGTTTACTCCGAACTGGGTGTCTTCTCTTACTCTATCGATCGCTTCTTGGACGTAGAAGTTAAACAAACATGGAGATAGAGAACATCTCTGTCTTACTCATTTCTAAATGTTCACCTCCTCTTGATAGTTTCCACATCGAACTATGCCTGTCTCGTGCTTGTAAAGAATCTGGATCAAACTTCTTTCTTTGTAGGACAAAGGCCTTAACGTTATCAAAGGCCTTTTCTAAGTCAACAAAAGCTATAAAGTTAGCTATATAGATTTTTAAAGAAATAAGTTTTTAATTCATTTACATAATTCTCACACCACTTCATTATACAATATACAGTATGTAAACTGAAAATGTAAGAAACAAAATATGCGTTTGATTTACAGATCCATCCCAATTGGTGTATGTGGCAGCAGTTCGTCATAAACCATCTTCACATCGCTCTCGACCAGGACGTTGGTAAAGCCGAACCTATGACACGACAAGTCTACACGCCTAATCAGATTAATTCCATATTCAATTATGTTATCTATCAGAAAGGTACGAACATAAAATATTTATTTATCAATGAGCCGGTTAGTTCATAAAACAGACTCTCACTGTTGAGGTGTTTAAGTAACATTGTTTAATACAATTCATTCAAGTTAACGGCGATATAGTTTTAGGTCAATTTTTCGAATCACTATTTCTATGTGGTGCAAAGTTAAATTTACTGAAGTCCGCTTAAACGAATCTAAAAGTTTGTATGCTTAACAGCTGGTCTTACCTTCTACTCTTAAAACATTATTATGAGGAATAACGGAAGAATTGTGTTTTCGCAGCAATAACCGTTTGAAAACCGTGTAACAGAGGTAATATCGATTTATTAACTCCTACGGTTAACTTGGTTTTGAGAATTTACACAGTTGTTGTCTTGAAACCCTCATATACCGGTAATAAAAGTAGACATTTTGTGATTACCTTAAATTTACTTTAGTACAAAAAATATCGGTATAGAGAACCATATATGACTTCCATGTTCTAAGATTTATATTTAAAACCATTTTTTAAATGAAATATTTCCATAGAAACTACTTGTTTCTACTTCTTGCTTTAGCCTTAACCACAGTACTGTGGTCACTAACGTATACCAGCTCACTTAGCGCACTCGATTTTAACTGATGATGGCAGTCGATGGCACTGCCGTAACGTCTGGTTTTGCAGAAAACATTGGGCCACGACCAAAGAGCTAGGGAAGGAATTTTAACAACAAATTACTTCTTTGTTGCCGATAACGTGGTACACATGACATATAAATAAAAAGTAAAATTATCCCCTCCCCCTTCAACTATCATTTTCATTTATAGAAAATTACTCCCTCCCTCCTCAACTACCCTTTTCATTTATAGATATTTCATCTACCCTTCTATAGTGGATTATTATGACCTTCGTTTCAGGATACCTTATTTGTCAAAATTAAGTACTTTACTCTTGTTAAAACATAAAACGTTGCAGCAAAACTACCCCTTTCCCTTAACCAATCTTCACCAAAATCAACAGGCTTTGAGTCTTCTACATTTTAGGTATGCATGCAAAAAATTATTTGATTCTCTTTAAATTTGTGGCAGTTATCGTTCGCCATAGATAAAAATTGTCTACACACAGACACATAGGCACACAGAAACACACACACACACACTTTTCGAAAAATTACTTTTCTTTAAGTTTTGAGAGTAGTACAATCAGAATCAGCCATTATCTCTAACGCGATTTTTTTCGCCATTACCATACTTCCATTTCCTTATGGTACGTGGAAGTACAAATTATCAATAAATATAATACATAGCATTGACACGCAGGCAATGACGATTCTGATGAGTCAGGTGGACAAGAAAAAACAATAGCTAAATTTAAATATCAGGAAATACATAGTACATGTGTTAGTAAACTATGCTTGTTATAATCCTACATTGGTTACAGGAGCTTCAGTTCTGAGAATGACCGAACATTTCTTAAATACAGATACGTTCAGAAGAGGATTAAACTATTACTTGACAAACGCATCGTAAGTAAATACACTTTATTAACGTACAGCGAAACCATAGATGTTCATTATAACGCCAAATTAAAGTGCACTATAAGGAATACAACGTGAATAAATTTGTATATGATAACTATCTGTATATAGCCTATATCTAGAGATAACTAGCAGATGTTTAAAACTAAATTTCATTGAACATAACACACACAGAGCGTGGTTAAATAACTGTGTGTATTTAAATGACCCGTTTAGATGGGAGATCGTGATCTCGATCGAGGAACACGATGCAATTCACTTTACTTCTGACAAATGATGCAGCTCCGTATAACCGGTTTACTGTAACAGTCGTTTATTTTCTTAGCTGAATCGCTTCTGCTTATTTACATTTAGTCCAACGTGTCATTCGCACGGAATGCAGCGAGTCTCTTCTCTGCTGCGTAGTCGGAGCGCTTTGGAAAATTGTAAAAAAACAAAATTTTAAAACAAGTAAACCAATACTTAAAAAAGAGTACAGTACCATAAAACATTATATTCTTGAAGTTACGATGTTCATGGTTATGTGATACCTATTTTAATGGCTTTTTTTTAATTGCTTTGTATCTTATTGTTCAATAGAAGTTCCTGTTTTTATCAAGTGTAATCTGATTCTGTGCTTTCTTTAGAAGTAGACTGTTACTCTCTTTTATACATTCATGTGTTTTTATGGGTTTCATATTCCCGCCGGTGCCATCTGATTTAGATACGACCGTTCCCCCTCACAAGGCACTGCCAACCCAGGTATCCTGCCTAGTATAAACTCTGCCCAACTATGCCGTTCGGATCCGGCGTTAAACTGTAGGTCCCATATACCTGTGAGAGACTCCGTAACACACGCACCACGGCTATATGCGGGGAGGGTGCAAACCAGTCGAAAGACTGAAGGACCCAATAATAATAATAAAGGGTTTCATAGTAGCGGGATGGGAGACTTTTTCAGCTCATCGGTTTCTCAGCCACCTGACGATCAGCTCTTAAGATACTGGTTTCAGCTCAGTTTAGTATACTGTCTCATCTTACATTCTCCTTATTGCGCCAGATCTTCTAAACGAAGGCAGTAAAATCAATTATGAAAATAATGTTGGTGTTTTCCTACAACCATTATTGTCTGTGATGTGTTAAAATTGTGTACGCATCTGACGAGTTAAATTATTCTTTTTCATATCAGTTGTATTCTGACAGGGTGGACGGTATTGGGACTCCGGATATTCTGTTCCATCACTTGGACGCAGCTGCGAAGGAAGCCAACGTCTTGCCCAAGGGTTTAAATATTTCAAAGATTCTGGGCACGTGGACGACGAAAGGGGGTTTCCCATTACTGACAGTCAATCGGACAGGCTACGATGTGAAAGTGTCACAGGTATGTGAATTGCAATAAGTTTGATTTGGAATTAAAAAAAATGTAATTTAGTGGGAACTCGCTGTTGACAATGTGGGTTTTAGTCTCGTTCACTTTACTTGCAAAATTCTGATCCAAACTAAAGATAGCTTATAAATCGTTGATTGTATAAGCTAACACTGTAGATACATTTTCCGTAACGGATTGTCTTCTTCTTTTTCTTATCCCAATCCTCTTCTACCGCAAGGTGTAGAGATTGAAAATGGTCTCGCCATTGTGGTCTCTCCATGGCCATGGCCTTGGCTTCGTTCCACTGCAATCCCAGCCCCTGAATAGAGCACGTCACATTGGCCTCCTGAATCACTCTTCTCCGGTCCCTGGGTCTTCTCCCACCAATTCTTGCCTCATACAGTTGTTCTGGAAGTCTATCCCCTTCTAACCTTTGAACGTGTCCAAACCAGCGGAACTGTGATTCCTTAATTTGGTTTTCAATGGACTGTCACTAAACAAATTTATGCGATTGGCAAAAAAAAATTAGCCTAAAGTTTGCCTGATATTTTTTCCTAATTGTGACTGAAGTCATCATAAGTAACACAAAAACATGTTTGTATAATAACACGAATATTTTTAAAATTTGTCATTACCTTATTTACCCGAATCTGCGACTTCTTTCTTCCGTATTGATTCCGTTCTTCTGTTATTTCTTTACTGAAAATTTCCTATGTTGGCCTTATTGTACATTATGGCTTAGCACTCACGCTGTCTCACCTTTAATACGTACTACACCATAAACTTCAAATATATTAAACCTTGCGTCTACAGCTTATGAAAGAGAATGCTATTTGCTGAAAAGTAAATAATCTAATTGTACTATACAATTAAATAAGATTGACTTGGCATTTATAAGTAGTTAAGATGGTCTAAGACTAGTTCTCAACTCAATGAAAGTATTCTAGAAATTATCTCTTGTTCTCTTAAGTCTTAAATAGTTTTTGGATTACCAGTTGTTCCACACTCTGGTTACTTTCTGTAACAGACTCAAATGAGATAAATTAAATACTATAAGACAGGTAAAGTAATCGATTTTCTGTATCTTGTGACACTCAATAGTATAGCGTCATCGATCCCTTTCATCACAACGGTATTGCCGAGTTCCTGTAATTAACAATATGTTACAGACGCGATACGGTACGTCAGACTATTCCTCTGCATGGTACATTCCTCTGACTTACACCACGCAGTCACAGCGCAACTTCACGGACACGTCAGCTATGGCCTGGCTCACGCCAGTCACGCCAGTACGCTCGGTCATGTTGCAAGACTTGGCCACACGAGAATACATGAAAAAATCGAATGCCATTTCGGACGTCGGGTGGGTTATTTTTAACATCCAACAAACAGGTATGATTTTATTTTATGTTTCGTAGCTCCATATATATTTGGTACATCGAGCTTACAAATTCTCATATAAATAATGTTCATATCATAATTAATTATAAATAATTCTGTCAAATTAAAAATAAATTAAAAGCTTGCTAATTCATAAGTCTTACTCAGTTTTACGTTATAGAAATAAAATATTCTAAATTAACAGGCAAAAATTCAGATGAACAAAAGTTAATATGCCCGTAATATTGTTGTGGTATTACAATTCAGTGGCTGCGTTGGTATTATTTACAGTTATTATAGTTAGTACATCTTGAATACATTTTTCAGGCAAGGCAGAACAAATAAATTGAAAAATAAAGTCAGTGATGCTACATTTAAAAACATGTAAGTCTGTAATTTTGTAAAAGTTGTTGAAAAGCTGTCTGTATTGAGGGTCCGCATACGCGTTTGTATCTGTATTCATGTGAACGTTAAGTAGTCGAAATTTGAATATCCTGAACTCGTTAAGTCGATATTTTTAACTTACTGTATTGTTAAGAAATTAAATGCATTGTGGTCTAAAACAGTGGAATATCTTATTGAATGCCAGAAAAAATGATCTAATTTTTGCCAACATAAAGGTTTCATTTTAGTATTATCGCCGTCCAGATTTACTTACACAACGTTTCAACCACTACAAAAACTCTGTTCGTCTTCAGGTGTATATGAAAGTTAACTAAAACATTAAAAAGTAATTTAGACATAACCAGATTCATACACAAACAAGCGTAAGCCGTCAAAAGGAGAAATGTTGTTAAAAACTACCGAAAATAAAGACACAACAAGAGAAAAAGTATATAGAAATGAACGCTACTTATCCTGTAAGTCCCCTGGGCAAAACCGGAAAGCACAAAACTGACACAAGTTCACACAACAGACAACGTCAGAGATAAACAACGCCCTGTTTAAATACCCAACTCAATACCCAGGATCCACCCACAACAAACCCCTCCCACCACGGGGTTTCCTTCAAATTACTTATTCAAATCTTAGATACATCTTTACCACACTGACTGATACAATTATTATTTACAGCCATTAAAGATGCCTCTATGTTTTCATATTTGTCATTATTAGTTTTCCGCCCAATATCATCTACTTGATGCCACATACTTTTACGTTGTTCATCCCATACGTGATCAGCTAATTTAAAGATGTTAGTCTTGATTTCTTAAGGGAATACCTATTAACATGACGAATAACTTGGGACGAGGTTGTTGCTTTTTTATTTAACATAACATGTTCCGGTCACTTTGGAAAGTATTCAAGAAAGGCAATTTAAAAGTTAACAAAGGGAATAACTTAGAGTTTAAATATATAAATACAGTCTTACGTGTAAAAGTGAATACGTTATTTTGATGAAATTTCAAGGCCCCTGGAGATACGTGGGGCAGAGCACAGAAGAAACTTTAAGAAGGGAAGACTAACATCTTTAAATTAGATCAACACGGATGGGATCAACCACGTAAAATTATGTGGCATCAAGTAGACGTTGTTGAGAAGAAAACTAGTACTGGCAAAAGTGGAAACATAGAGGCATCTTTAATGGCTTCGGTGGGATATTGTGAGAAAAGTAAAGCGAACATTTTTCTGTTAGATTCATGCGTAAACGTTTTGGAAATTGTTATATCTCATTTCGGGATGCAAACATTTGTCCTGCTCCTTAAGAAATCCTCTCAAGGATTTACTTTTGGATTATCACTGTAACTCTTACTAAAGAAAATTCGCAATAACTTTACAAAAAAAAAAAATCATAATTCTGCTTTATGCTACTATTCTAAACAAAACAGACAATTGACTTTACATAATACAGTACAAATAATGATAAGAAATTTTATGTTTCTAGGTTTCTACCGTGTAAATTACGACGCCAACAATTGGAAGCTTCTGGCCGACCAGCTGCGAACAGACCCGGATGTGATCCACGTAAACAACAGGGCTCAACTTATAGACGACGCGTTCCACCTGGCTAAGGACGAATATCTGGAGTACTCCACGGCTCTGGGGCTATCTCAGTACCTGTCTAAGGAGAGAAAATACGCTCCATGGGTTGCTGCGATGATGAATTTCAATGGTCTGATCAGTCTGTTTCACGGAACGGACACTGGAAAGCTTTTAAAGGTAGGCCAGAGTGGGACAATAGAAGAAAAATTCAACTAGACGCATCGTGTTCCAGGTAATTAGTTGACCACTCTCCATAAGTTTCCTGATGTGTATTGTGGCGGTCCGAGTTGGTCACCAGTCCGAGTTGATCAAATGACGTCACTGGCTTATGACATCAGAGAGGCCCTGGTAGCTGGTTTCCGCTGTCTCTGTGCCTGTCCAAGGTAGTGTGCGTTGTTTGTTTAATCATTCGTTGTGTTCGTTTAGACTACACACTCATACTTGAGTAATCTGTTTGCAGCAATGTAACAATTCAACAAACACTTAAAGAGGCGCGCTTTGGGTGCAGTCGCAGAAGGACCTGCCGTGCTAACCTTTTCAAATTCATAATCGTTAATGCGCAGGGACAGGGAACGAGTGTTGGCACCTACAACCATATATTTGGTTTTGCTTTGGTTTATAACCAAGCCCATAGCCTTAGCGGACAACTCCAGTTCCCGAAAGGCTTCCTTTAAGCCAGATTCAGACCTACTTATGACGTCAATGTCATCGGCATAGGCCAGAAGCTGTACCTCCTTGTGAAATATGTGTCCGCTAGTTTGAATTCCTGAATCCCTGATGACCTTTTCTAGAGCTATGTCGAACAACAGACACGCTAAGGCATCTCCTTGTTTCAACCCATTCAATGTTTTTAAGGAGTTATATAGATTTGATTGTATTCTTATTTGGCACTTAGAATTGGACATAACTACTCCAACCATACGCACCAACTTAGATGGTATATTCAACTCCTTCATTCCTTCATAGCTTTATATAGCATTTTCCGGTTGATTGAATCATATGCCGACTGAAAATCCACAAAGAGATGGTGAGTGGCCACTCCATATTCCAACGTTTTTTCTAGGATTTGCCTTAGTGTAAATATTTGGTCTGTTGTTGACCTATTCCTAGTGAATCCACATTGATATTCTTTAATGTTTTCCTCAGCGTAGGGAAGCAGCCTAGAAAATATGATGTTGGACAATACCTTATACGCTGCATTAAGTAGAGAGATGCCCCTATAATTTTTACATATGAGCGGATCACCCTTTTTATGTATTAAACACACCACCCCATTGTTCCACTCATCAGGCATTACCTCCTCCAGCCATATTCGCTCTATGAGATGGGCAAATTCCTTTATGAAATCTCCTCCTGCGCTCTTTAATAGTTCCCCTGGTAAACCATCGGAACCTGCTGCCTTGTTATTTTTAAGCTTTTCTAGAGCTTCATACACCTCGTCATAGGATGGCACCAACTCCTCTCTATCATCCTCGAATTCTCCTGCTTCCTCTTCATTCTCAAATGCCTCCATCGAAGCCTCCCCAACTGAGCCTAGCAACTCTTCGAAGATGCAGGTATCGTTTGCCATAGAAAAAAATCTACACAAGATAGACAGACAGACAGACACACACACACACACACACACACACACACACACACACACACACACACACACTTTTCGAAAAACGACTTTTTTTCATGTTTTGAGTGTAGTACAATCAAAATCTGCAATAATCTCGAACACGATTTTTTTTGCCATCACCATACTTCCATTTCCTTAAGGAATATGGAAGTAATAAGCGCTATTGCAACATTGTTCATAAGATACTTATTGACTTACTTGAATTTCCTATATTTCATATTTCAAACGTACACGCATATTCTGTGTAATAAATTTGTTTTTAGACCTCTATTTAAAAAAGGGGTACTACTGTATTAGCGTATACAGCTGTGAAATTAATAAAACAGCTTAAAAATTAGGAGATTAACAAAATTTCTTGTCAACTATCGACCTTGTGGGGTGGGGTCCGGTCCCATTCCCCCCCCCGTATATGCGGCCCTTCCCGCTCTTAATTATTTCAGAGTAAATGTTACAGGTTTCTTACCAATTTCGCCGAACTGTGCCAGCTGATGTTTTCGTGGTTGGTAGCTCCAAATTCCAGAAGCTCATCTTTAAACACGGCGAATGAAGCATTCAAAATTGGATGGTCATATCGTCGCTTACTTTTATTGTCACTTCCTTCGGTCTTGTAGAATTAAACGACTATAGGATTAAAAGTATTCGAATTTAACGTAAACTCACTTGAATGAAAAAATAACTTAGTTTGTGTGTTAACCATTATTCCTTAAAGTAAATTATATGCAATCAGAAAGACAAGACTAATAGCAAAAATATTTTTGCAGTATGCAATAAATGTTATGTTTCGGCTTGCACAGAGTGGAGTATTTCGGGGATTCTCAGTACAAAATTAGTTTCTATCAGTTTCATGAAACTAAATTTAAGTTGCCATAATAATTAATCTTTTTAAAATTCGTTTTTATAACGAATTGTTTAAAGCTGTATCAATTAATTAATTTTAAACAATAAAAACAAAATTATTAATTATTTACACTATAAAAAGATGTCTTTAGTTTTCATTACACTTTATATACAGTAAGAGATAAAATAATAGTATAGTAGCCTACTTACTTTTCTGTAGACACGTAGGTATCTACGGGTGTTAACGGGTCTTAAACTACACCCATTCCATGAACTGAAATAACAACTTCATAATGACAACCACTTTCATTTGTAATGTATGTATTTTTTTGGCTTGGAATTTCACTTTTTTTTAAATTTGCTGAAGCACCTGCTGTAAATAACTGCCAGTCCCACTTCTCTCCATTTTTTGAGTTTATCTTTGTGTACACAAAAATGTTTGTATTCAAAAGTGATGCAGTTCCAAATATCTCACTTTCAGTTGCCCATGTGCCTTCTTTTATCATATTTTTTAGTGACGTCCTACCTTTAAATAAATCATTGGCTTGGTTGTTGTTCAATTCATTGTCCATATAATTGACAACTATGTTTCTAACGTCCATGTGATAACCTTCACTGCCAGTAATTACGTAGGAAACTGCCCTAAACCAACAATTTCCGTCACCCACAATTTTCTTCACACCGTGTGGTTTTGCAAGTGCTAATTTATGACCGATTCTAATACATGTGCATTGTCCTTCAAAGGACAGACCCAACACTTTACACTTTTCCATTTGCCACTCTACGTCAACCGGATCATAAAAAAAAATCACTTCACACCACTCACCAGAAACCTCCACATCAGATTAATCATCATTTAGATTGTAGAAAATTTCAAGTTTTTCACATGTTCTTTCTTTTTCCTCACTTTGCCACTTTCATCTTGTAATATACAATACTCGTTTCTTAAAACTTTAACTGTAAATGGTCCACTCCATGGAGGTTCAGCAAACATTAATTTATTTTTGAATTTTGTCACATTTTTTACCAAAACTCTACTCCCAGGTTTTATTTCCATTTTCTTTGTTATTGTATGTCTTTCGTCAAATTGCTTTTTCTGTTTAATCTGAGCTCTTCTGATATTTTTTAATGCTGCTTCATCAATTACTTTTTTCACTTCTAATATTTTTTGTAATTTTCTTTCCATTTCTTTATTTTCTTCGACAATATCTTCCTCTACTTCTTGAACATCCGTTGTTTTTTCAGCTACCTGAAGAGACTCCTCGTCTTCATCGGTCAAATTATCTTCATCAACAAGGTCTAATGGTAAAACTGGTACTCTGTTGTATAACATAAAAAAAGGTGAAAATCCTGTTGTTTTGTGTCTAGATGTTCTGTACGCAAATAATACACTCTCGAGAACGTCAGGCCAGTTATTAATGTTTTCCATTAAAGTTCTTTTTAGTTTATCTTTTATTGTCCTATTTTGACGTTCTACTAATCCATTAGCCTGTGGATGGTAGGGTGATGTTAATCTTTGTTTTGTCCCCGTCAGTCTATGCAATTCTTTAGAAACTTCATTTACAAACTCGCGACCATTATCGTTAATTTGTATTTTAGGGCAACCATGTCTACATATAATTTCATAAATAAATTTAGCCACTTCAATGCCAGTCTTATTTTTAAGGGCTTTCGCCTCAGCCCACTTTGAAAAGTAGTCTACTGCCACCAATATGTATTTTTTGCCCTGCACTTCTAGTAACTGCATAACATCTATTCCAATTTGTTCCATGACTCTCTTAGGAACAGGAATTGGCTTCATTTCGGGTACACAAGACACCCATGGAGGTGTAACTTTCTGACACACTTCACAATTTTTTACAAAATCTGTCACCTTTAATTTTATATTTTTAAAGTAGTACCGTTGTGAAAGTATGTCCAGTCCACGGTGCTATTAATTCCTCAATGTGCAGACATACCAATCGCTTGTTTGCTAGTATCAGCACCTTTGTGGGCTACGCCCATCAATTTTTTTTTTTTTTTATTATCGTCGTGAACAATTTCTATTAATTTTTCTGTACCTCTTAGCCTGTCACATTTACGATAAAACAGTTTATTGTCACGAATAACATAAAGTTTACATCGTCTCTTAAAGTTTCTACTTTGATACGATTTTGTACACTTTTCAGGAATTGCTCCAGTCATTAAAAACCTTTGTATATCCAGCGGTGTTATTCCTCCTTCGAAAACCCTCATTTTAATTATCCCAACTGAGATCTGAATATGCAAACAAAATACGAACAACTGTCGAATATTAAGTAAGATACTTAAAACACTGTAAACACAAATACTAATATAACACAACAACAAAATAATAATATCGTTGATTTATAACAAAGCGACGATGTTTAAAGCCGCTTTAACACGATTTAGCCGAACGTAGTCAACCACACTTTAAAAACGTCTCAGAGCGACTGTTTTTTACTTCCATGTTCCTTAAGGAAATGGAAGTATGGTGATGGCAAAAAAAATCGTGTTCGAGATTATTGCAGATTCTGATTGTACTACACTCAAAACATGAAAAAAAGTAATTTTTCGAAAAGTGTCTGTGTCTGTAGATTTTTTTTCTATGGCAAACGATAACAGCCGCAAATTCAAACTGAATCAAATCATTTTTTGCATACAGCCCTAAAGTGTAGAGTTCTAAAGATCTATTAATTTTGGTGAAGATCGGTTAAGGGGAAGGGGTAGTTTACCCGCTACGTTTTGTTTTAAAAGGGTATTTTCTATGGCAAACGATAAGAGCTGCAAATTCAAAAAGAATCAAATAATGTTTTGCATACAGCCCTGAATTGTAGAGATCTCAAGACCTATTGTGTTTGGTGAAGATCGGTTAAGGGAAAGGGGTAGTTTACCTGCAACGTTTTATGTTTTAACAAGGGTATTTTCTATGGCAAACGATAACAGCCGCAAATTCAAACAGAATCAAATAATTTGTTGCATACAGCCCTGTTTTGTAGAGTACTCAAGACTTGTTGTTTTTGGTGAAGATCGGTTAAGGGGAAGGGGTAGTTTACCTGCAACGGTTTTTTTTTAATCAAGGGTAATTTATTCCTATGGCAAACGATAACAGCCGCAAATTCAAACAGAATCAACTGCTCTTTTGCAAACAGCCCTAAATTGTAGAGATCTCAAGACCTGTAATTTTTGGTGAAGATCGGTTAAGGGAAAGGGGTAGTTTACCTGCAACGTTTTGTTTTAACAAGGGTATTTTCTATGGCAAACGATAACAGCCGAAAATTAAAACATAATCAAATAATATTTTTCATACAGCCCTGAATTGTAGAGTTCTCAAAACCTGTTAGTTTTGGTGAAGATCGTTTAAGGGAATAGGGTAGTTTACCTGCAAAATTTTATGTTTTAACAAGGGTAAATTTTTTTATGACGAACGATAACTGCCGTACATTAAAACAGAATCAACTACTCTTCTGCATACCTTTTTGAATTATACAGAACTCAAAGTCTGTTGATTTTGTTGAAGATCGGTTAAGGGAAGGGGTAGTTTACCCCTTTATGTTTTAACAAGGGTTATTTTTTATATGACGAACAATAACTGCCGTAAATTCAAACAGAATCAACTACGTTTTTGCATACCTTTTTGAACTAAAGAGAACTCAAGTTCTGTTGATTTTGTTGAAGATCGGTTAAGGGAAAGGGGTAGTTTATCACCAAAGCTTTATGTTTTAAAAAGGGTAATTTTTTTATGACGAACGATAACTGCCGCACATTCAAACAGAATCAAATATTTTTTTTGCATGCATCCCTACATTGTAGAGGACTGAAGGTCTATTGATTTTGGAGAAGATCGGTTAAGAGAAAGGGGTAGTTTACCTGAAACATTTTATGATTTAACAAGAGTAAACTACTTAATTTTTATAAATAAAGTATCCTGATAAGAAGCTCATAATAATCCACTGTAGAAACGTAGATGAAATATCTATAAATGAAGAGGTTAGGTGAACAGGGTGGGGGTAATTTTCTATTATTAAAAATTATATTTGAAGGTGGAGGGGAGAATTTTTTATACGTGTACTATGTTATGGGCAACAAAGAAGTAGTTTTTTGTTAAAATTGCTTCCCGGGCTGTTTAGCCGTAGTCCAATGTTTTCTGTAAAACCAGACTTTTCGGCAGTGCCATCGACTGCCATCATCAGTGAAAATCGAGTGCGAAAACGTGAGGTGGTATACGTTAGTGACCACAGTACTGTGGTTAATGCTGAAGCAATAAGTAGAAAGACGTAGTTTCTATGGAAACATTTCATTTCAATAAAATCATATTTAAAATATGATTTTAAATATAAATCTTAGAACATGGAAGTCATGTATGGTTCTCCATACCGATATTTTTTTTTTGCAATGCAATGCTTTTCCACACGTTCCAATTCGTCAACGTACATGTACACAGAGACAGCGGAAACCAGCTACCAGGGCCTCTCTGATGTCATAAGCCAGTGACGTCATTTGATCAACTCAGACTGGTGACCAACTCAGACCGTTACATGTATAAAGGTTTGCAGAATCAGCTTTGCCCCCAACGTCATGACGGGGTTTTCTTCCAAAGATGCCCAACGCTCTCCTCCATAGTCTTGTTCGTAACATCTTAGATGTTTTCAAAAACTGTGTATAAAACTACCCGCCATCGGAGAAGTCGGTTGAAGGTAGAGTTTCAAGCGACCTCCACTAGTACTGACCAATCACTTCTTTACACTGTTGAAAAGATGGAATACTCATAACTATCCTATCCTAGTACAATAATTTATTTTGAAAACAGATTGTATCAGAGCAAAACAATGCATCGAAACGCGACTGGAAAATTTGTAATTATAATTACGAAAATGACTTTACGAATTCAAACTATATGCTCTATACAAAGCGGTATTTTGAGCACTTTTTGAAAATTGTAAGATTGCCTAATTGGCGTGTCTTATTTATGAACACGCACGTGTCTATGTTCATATTTTATTACAAATGGATGGGTATTGAAAAAGACGGATTCACAGAACACTAACAGTGGAATTCTCTTTACTAATGTAAAGCACTCGTCGCTGAATAAATACCATTCGGAGTGTAGAGGTTTCCGACCAATCAGTCTCTTTGTGGTCATCTATCCTAGTTTCTGTATTCATGCGTATGATGCATAACGTTGCACGTAAAGCCACGGTGCTGAAATCACACGTCTGTGAAACCGGATACTCTGTCTTATAAATACGAGTATTATTATTCTATACGTTTTTAAATATGAAGTAAAGCTGGAAAGAGAATGTACCGATCCGATAAAAGTAGCGTTGTGCGGTAATTGCGATAACGCTGTGGATGTTTCTGATTGGTTTGTCTCCAGCCGTCGGCGGATAATACAGAGTTATCGTTCTAGGATGATATAGCCTCAGCGGTCAGATTTGTCTCAATTTAACCAGCGATAATCTCTCATCACAGAGTAAGGGAAATGTTTGGTGACAACGAAATTAAAGAAAAAAAACCGTTAATATAAAAAAACAGAGTCGTTATAGTAATAGCTGCAAAACTAAAAATTGATATAACTTTTAGATCTTGTCTAACCAATATTAAAATAATATTCAGAACAAATATCCAACATTTCACAGCATAGTTCTGAATTATTTATACACAGCATACTTTACTCTGATAAATGGGTCGTTGCTTATGTTTTATTAAAACCAGATTTTCATTTCAAATGTTCCTTGTGTATATTGCGAATTCCTTATTCGTATTTGTTTTAGCCAACTATGGGATGCGGCTTACCTTCTTCAGAACTTCCTTTACCTTCTGAAAATCTGTTCTCCCTTCATTCTCTGGCTCGTTGTCGCTCGTTATTTTTCCGATAAACACTCTTTTCAGACATTTTTAGTTCTCTTTGTTTTCTATTTACACAATAAATAGAAAATTGATTTACCTCGGCAATTTTTCTTCTAAACACTTTCTCTGTTTCCTATATCTTTTTTCTTTGAGTGCGAGATCTTGAAGGATTTCTTATACCCATCGTCCTTGTGTGTTTCTATCAATTCTCCTACTCTTTCTGACTACCTACGCTGTTAATTATTATTTACAAATTGTTTCTGAAATAAACAGACGTGCATACATTCACACACACACTAAATCACTGTTATCACTGTTATTTTGTATATGTTAACAGTCGAATGTATCCAGTTTGCTCCTGCCATACTACCAGTATTTAATGAATGACAATAATATAAACGAGAAGGATATCCATTTGGTTGGATTAGGACGTGAAGCTGTTGTCCGTTGGGCATGTAACCTCGATATACCGGAATGTGTGGATTACGCCATGAAGACTTTCCGACAATGGCTGAATAACGGAATCAGGTAAGCTACCGTAGGCCTATATAATAAGCTAACTGAAGTAAATTTATGTTTTTCAGTTTAAACTTTTGCACTAAAATGCTAATGACTAGTAGGCCTATATGAACTGTTTATTAAATCCGACGACGTGATATTTTTGCGTGTTTGCGAGCGTGCGCGTATGAATAGAAGCTATACACGTTATAGGTTTGAACTCAATTTCGTTCTTAGAATTTACAGATACTTCAATAACTGATATATTGATAGTTATATTGTATCCTGACAATATCAGGATCTTATCCACAAGGCTATTAAGATGCAAGTACCAAACCGTTTGTAGAGTACTAGCATATTAGCAGACTTAAGTACAAATAAATGTAGATTAGAGACGCTAATTTCTTGTGTGTATTACTTGGCTCTTCTAGTAGCGTTTTATGAGAATGAAACGTGGGCATCTACAGGGCAAAGAACAAACACTTCGGACATGGGAGATAAAATTCCTCAGAAGAATTAAAGGTTGTTCTAACATACTAAGGATAGGATAAGAAACGGAATCATACGGTATGAGTTGATTGTGGAACCATATACGGCGAATTGGGAAGAACGCGTAAACTGAATTAATGCAAACCACAAACTTAAAATTTGCATCATTATAAGCCTGAGGGGTATCTTACTAGGTGAAGGTAAACAGGTAGTCCGGACACGACGACGATTTCGACAATATTGTACTCTGTAAATATTTTGCGAAGACACAAATATAAGATCTTTGTAAATAAACTGAATTATAATCTACAATTATACAGTAACTTACAATTCAAAATATATAGCCTAATCTTATTATGTTATTATGGAGTCTAGTAGTAGGCTATGCAGGATTTATACAAGGATCTGCAGAAATGAATAGTTATCCCTGTGATATGAAGTCAGGAAAAGACAGCTAGATCGGTCCTCTTTTTGTCTCTTATTGCACTTTGCTAAGATCCACACACTTTCTGTACACTGAATATTCTGCTGTATGCGGATCTAGAAATACCGCGCGTGATTGGTGCACGTGACTTCCAACCACGATTTTTATGGCTCTATAGACTCACCATTCGTCTGAAATAATGACGGTTCCTGCTCCGTATTTTAACATTAATAATAGAGCACAACATTTCTGCATATTTAGGCTATCATTTGTAATCAGAACTACAAAACGTCCTGTCGTTCCGTT
This sequence comes from Magicicada septendecula, assembly GCA_034769895.1. Classification (NCBI taxonomy): domain Eukaryota; kingdom Metazoa; phylum Arthropoda; class Insecta; order Hemiptera; family Cicadidae; genus Magicicada; species Magicicada septendecula. The sequence continues at coordinate 319,515,600 of CM068373.1, read as the reverse complement.
AACGGTCTACCGAGAAACCATTGCTGAAGTAGAAACCGGCCAAAATTTAAGTGTTCCAACGTGAAAACACTCTCAACATTTTCTTCTGTTTGGCCAAGCCTCATATCATTGTCTGATTTCATAAAATATTGTAGGCTTAACTTACAATTATCATTTAGATAAGTATTATATGCTAACAGTATTGAAATTAAACGGTTTCAGTGGGAAACGAGTGAAATTCTGTTCCTCGAGAGATTAGTTCCCAGATATATCTTGATTTAAAATAATGTTATTTTGTCAAATTGTTCCTCGAGTTTGTGCCAGTCTGGTTCCGAATATATGCTGTCAAAACCTGAGTCCATGTTATGTTGTCCAGGACTGCGTTTGTGGCAGTCGATGTCAGCGGCAGTTCATCGGGGGAGGCAAGGAAGGCTAAGAAGCCTCCCCAACAAAATTTAGAAAAATATTAAAAAATGAACAAGTAGTAATAGGCTCTATGTTTTACTGTAACAGAATCTGTAATCACACTTTGACATTTTAAAATATCTGATTAATTAAAAATAAACAAGTAGTAATAGGCTCTATGTTTTACTGTAACAGAATCTGTAATCACACTTTGGCATTTTATATTATCTGATTACTTAAAAATAAACAATTAATCGCGTGTAACCAATAATAGCGTAGAATGGCAGAAGACTGAGGCAGCGATCTGAGCACCCGCCGTATACTGGTACAGCTATGTGAGAATTGTGCCCGGCAGGTAGTGTGCCCGGAGGACGCTACTGCAGGTGTATATGTGCATGGGAGGCAATGAGTGAGTTAGCCTACGGGCAAGTTTTAATGTAGTTTGTGTTATTTTTACGCAGTCTTTACGTTCGCATGCTCCTTGTTCGTGTTTATTATTATTATTATTATTTATCTCTTCTTTGACATTATCAAGATCGAATTAGCGCCATTGCTTTAGTTTCAATTGAAAAGGTAATCCTCTGCAAAGTGAAAAGTCGACCGACATGAGATTATGATGTTATTGACAATTTTTCAAATAAGAATGGCCGCTAACTGAATTTCTTGTAGGCGTACAAGTAAATTCATTTCAGCTTACAAAATATATTTCTACTTAAAAGTTTACTTCTTTGCTAGAACAAAAGTAAGTTAACCTACAGATTATCTTGTTAAAGATACGAGTATATTTCTAATAAGACGTGTATGCTGTAAAAATCAGATATCTCGTAGCCTCCCCTTCCTCAGGACTCACCGGCCGCCACTGGTCGATGTGTAAATAATCACTACACTGATGAGTCGAGACGGAGGCATAGGAACGTCGGGTTAGTAGTGATAACAGCATTTAACCTCGATAAAAATTAGTCACGTACGTCGAGTGCGTTGTGTCGTATCATAATCGCATAGTGTTGTTAATCGATTCTGCTGATCATTGTCAATTGAAGTTATTATTGTACAACACAATACTGTTATAATTCTTTTACGGTTCATATTGTTAGTTGGTTTTGTTATTACATTGTTTTTGCATTATTTCGGTTCATGTTTATAAAAATAATTTACAACCGCGAGAACGTAGTTTATAAAAGATAGCGAAATACATTTCGTAATACGTTTACAAGTTCGAAAAAATATCGCCACGTACAGAATTTTTTAAATTTATTAATTTTGAAAATAAATAAAAATTGTCATGCACAAATTATAATGTAACGGTGTTCATTTCTTCAGGATTGACGAAAACGTGAAACCGGGCGTCCTGTGCACAGGACTGAGGTTAAGCGGTGACGCGGAGTGGAAGGCCGTATGGAATCTCTATCTGCAATCGAACAGCGATGGAGAAAAGGTGACAGTACTGTATGCGCTAGGCTGTACCCAGTCTGAACTGTCACTTATGAAGTAAGCCCTGCTTGATGTAAATAGCTAGTGTAATGCTTATTAAATCACGTTGATATATTATTCTCTTCTCAGACATTAATGCCACTCCAACAGTTTCTCTTGTTTTTACAATGGACACGCACACACTGACAGATTCAGGTATTTTAGACTTACAAAGAATTAACAATGATCGAAATGATTAATTTATAATAACTTATAAATTCAATTACAAACAATAATTGAATCATTACGAATCATTTTGATTATTGTTAATTCCTTTATAACCTCTGAAGACACTGAATCTATGAGTAAAACGCATGTCACAATAATTAAAATAATATCAATAACTTGCAGAAGTAATATAATTTGATAATATATAATAATATTAATCAAGAAAACTGCAAGTAACTCTTGGAGTTACTTATGAAGAAATACTATTTATTTGAATATATTATTACGTATTAATATTACATTATTATATATTATTATTTATGGTAAATATATATCTATATATAATTATGAAATGTATATTATAATTAATTATTACAGTATCTAAATAATAAATTATTGATATTTACAGAAATATGTACATTTATGTAAATTAAAATTTATATAATTTTTAAACATTAAACGAAATGTTGGGATTCATTGACATTTTTGAGCAGTTTTGTAGGCTAAATAATGCCCTATTTCAGGAATGTATGTAAATTTTCTTTCGAACTTTTTAACTAGCGTTAAAATTTTTAACAGTTGTTATCTTAATGGTTATTTTACTAACACTCGTTTGGGATCGGCTTGTTTAATCGAATGTTCTATCATAATTACTGTCGATGTTGCTTCGGATTGGTAGGCGTATAATAAATTGGATACATATTTTGTTTTCAATACACACATGATTCACTGACAACAACATACATCAAAGCGACACCAGTTGTTTAGGCCATACATGCATCTGTGTATATGAACAATTTGAATTAGCGCGTTAATTGCCCATACTATGGTGGAATTCGTGTGCCGTTTTTGTGACCGCGGCCATAGCCTACTAGAGGATCGAAAGCATCATACGTATATTGCGACGTGTCTCGCACACTGAATCGGATCGCTGCGCTTGCGCTCGCTGCACAAGGAAATCATCACGTCGGTTTGAAATGAAAGAAACGGTTTTTCGTTAGGAAAATTTAAACGGATGCGTCTGTGCAGCCAGCTCTCCCTCATGCTATTATGCGTATGCAACTGTTTCACTAGTTTCGGAATTACAAATTCGTATACTTTGCTTTTTAGAAATAAAAAAAATTTATTTTTTTTATTCAAGTTTTGTACTGTAATTTCAGACATTGGTAGATTCCACAGAGAATATGAATTTAAAGTATTGCAACAGAACACAGGATGTAAGTTCATATAATTGGAATACTAACGTTGTAACATTTTCTGACGGCCACAGACATGTTTTAAATTGATTTTGTTCTTTTCTTTGTAGACTAGTCATAAGTTTAGAACTAAGCTATGTTTAAAAAAATAACTTGTGTCAAAATGTGCATAATTTTATACTCTTTTATGTCATGTGAAATATTTGTGTGTAAGTGCGAGGGTGCGCGTATGATTCACATTTTACTTAATAACTATGTTGAAAATTAACATTTCGTTTTGAAAATTGGACAGGGTGTTCTCATAGTTATAAGATACATTTTCCATATCCTCAATTCATCACAACTATAATTTTTATATGGTTTTAATTAAATCAGTTCTTCTTTTATTTTCGTTATCTCCTAGAGAGTAATACAATTTGTAGATTAAATCTAGACAGGTTTTTGCAGAATCGGACAGAGTTTCAACTTGAGTTCGGTCTATCACTATGAATATCTATGACGTTGCTAGGTTTTCCACCAATCAGAAAGACTAAAAATTATTTGAGACGGTCGCTTACAGCGGACGGATCAATCAGTCGGTTCCGAAGTCTTGCCATTGAAAGACGTACTCGTTGTCACGAGATTTTCCTTGTGATGAGACAAGTCGATTTCCATAAGTCTTTGTAGTGGGTTGACGGTACGAGTTGTTTGTAACCATTGCCACATTAGAGAACTCCAAAAATAATTAAATAGATCATATTCTTGTGCTTTTTCGCGAAGAGTGGAAGATTTCCGGATTAGGGTTGAATACCTACTGTGGTATTCTGAGAATTAACGCGAGAACACTTCAAGAAGCTGGAATTGTGTAAGCCTAATACACGACCTATTATACCCAGCTTTGATCCCTGAGATTTAGATTATTAAAGTTATAAACAATAACAGTTTCATATCGCAGTGCGTGTGTGAGCCAAAACGTAGATATCCAACGGGGTGATCTTCGGTCGGTCGACGTGCAAACGAGCAGCGAGCGGAGCGCCTGGAGTCTACGCAAACAGTTGGAATTCTACGCACAAGTAACTTATATGTAAAACAAACAAATAGACTCTTCTGCTGAAAGACAATTCTTTATTAAACAATTTTATATTATAAAGCCATAAGACAATAGTAAATTTTAATGTGTTAATGAATAAAATTTTCTTACCTCCAGATATAGACTCTGTTGTAATAATTTTAAATTTACCTATCTATGCAGTCATAATTTGTATCGTTGCAAAATATAAAGCGTTATATACTAAGGTTTTGATATAAAGTAACACAAGCTGTTTCACAGATGTCGGCCTACATAAAAATTATTAATTTATTTTGTTATTCTATAACTATTTTTTTGTAATACTCATTATATATTGTAGGCTAAGTTTAAGCAAGATTAATATTATTATTTTAGTAGAGTTTAGTATAGTGTAGTTTATAAAGCGGACCTTACTAATTCACATATAGGGCTAGAGTAGTTAGACTATAGGACAATAAATAAAAATACTTTATGTCCTATAGAGTAGTGTAACTTTACAGCACTTGGAATCTGTAAACGTTTTTGCAAACACATAATGTCCGAAAATTGAGGACCTACTGTAGTACACCACCGAGATATATACTCGTGGTCGATCTGTGAGTTCTCACATAGTACTTTCAATGTTTGTGACTGTACGCTTTTCAATGTGTAAAAATAACGTATTCTTACGCCTCTGAGGTACTCAAGTAGCCTGGCGCATTCATCATTCGGATGTGTACAATTCGGCATTGACGTGGTATCAACATTTCAAGTGTTTTCTAGTCGCCGTCGACTGAGCGATTGTTTTTGTCGCATTACCCAGAACGTGGTAGAGTCTACTTGCAATCTCGGCACGATATAAATATAAGCTTAGAAAACAGGCAGCCCGTCAGTTCTTTAGACTCTGATTCAGTGTGTGTTTAGTATAAAACGATACTTATGTGAGGAAATATGTAATTATGTAGGTATTATTTACAGCAATACTGCTACACAGGTGATATATATTGTGTGTTACATGAGTGTGTTGGACAATCGTAAGCTAGACTGTAATTATTTTTAACTATAATTTGAGTAGTGAGTAGGAAATCTTCTGGTGTTAATTATTCCGTTTTGACTGTTCAAACACGACTACACGTAAGACTGTACTATCATTGATTTGCAACACAAAATCCTTCAACAGTGGAAAGAACCAGAGAAAAGACATTTGATTGTTCGTGATTAAGTTATTTGTGTCAAATTATTGTCAAGAATGGACAAGTCTAAAGATTGAAGATTCCCATGCGTGTTACTACAAACAGACGAACAACAGGATCATATACGGGGACAGGATGCGGATCAGGTCAGGTCAAGAATAAAGAGGAACAACAGAAAGAGCTTTTGATAAAAACAGAAGTGCGCCAAAAAGTCACTCTTACTGCAAACACAGAAATAGCAGGAAGCGCCGCTGTTTGAATCAGTTGAACAAATAAAGGATGTAAGTAGGAATTGAAAACATCAAAACGTCAGTACAGAGACAAAGTAAATGCACGAGCTTAGCGCTGCAGAGCTGGGTATATTGCAAAATGGACTACGTAACTTACTAGAATAACTGACTTAGGAGAATCGACATGTAATAAATTGTGTGAAGTACAAAAGCTTATGTCAAACATAGAATAATGTTCATTATAGTGTCAGCAAAAATAATTGCAGTAGAAGACTCAATTTCAATCATAAGAGAACAAATTGGAACTGAAGCCGAACAGTTTATGAGAGTACAGCCATGTTGCTGAGCCTAAGTGCCAATAATGAAGACAGGAAAAAACATTAAAAAAGGTAATTGCAAAAGAGGTTTTGCCTAATGTTTAAAAATGGAAGCAACGACGTTGTGAATAAGTTGCATACGTTCAACCTTATGTGCGGGACCATTAGGCGAACGCTTAAGTCAGCAAGTAAAGGAACACGCCTAAAGTTCTACAAGGTGATGGTTCTTCCACACTTCTTTATGGGTCTGAGAATTGGACTTTAACGCAAGGTCAGGCCAGTCGCATCCAAACGGCTGAAATGAGATTTCTCAGGCACGTGGCAAGGTATACTCTCCATGAGCATAAAAGAAACACAAATATACAGCAGGAACTGAATATTATGAGTATAGTCGACAGGATTGCCCAGTATTGGCGGAATTGGTGGGAACACCTTCGCCGAATGGATGACTGCCGCATGCCCAAACAACTTTGGAACTATAAGCTGAGGGGACGGAGAAGTGTGGGACGTCCGAGGAAGCGCTGGAGTGACCAGCTGTAATATTTGCCTATTTGAGACCGGAACAAACCATTATTGGTTTAATCTTTGAAGATGATGCTGATGATGATAAAATAAATACTACAACATCGCTGAGTGCGTGCGTGAGTCTGGGCGCACGGCGTTCCAGGCGTTTACAGATCATTATGCGCGCCAGAGTTGCGTAGCGTTCTGGACTCTTCTACATTGTCTGTGCCCCTTGCAGACGTTTCCTCGACTATTCTACCAGCACCTGTGGCCGCTAGCTCGCTATACTGCAAGGCGGCAGATATATAAATATCCGATTTCTAAGCGGCTCAGTTAGTTATAGCTAGCGATTTAATCAGTGTGGACGACGTACCTACAGTCATTTGAAACCGATGCTTGCGCAAATATCTGGAATGAGGAAGTGCCACCTGATAGTCAAAACATCTATGCCAAATTAATAAAAACTCTGGATTTACTGTACGGTGATCACCATCTGCGTAATTTGTACCGCACTCAGCAGAGAGCAAGACAACAGCTTTCCACAGAGACTCGTTAAGAATGTGAAGCAAGTATCGACAGACTAATTAGGCTGGCCTATACTGAAACATTGGAATGCTTTTGAATGCGGTTTCAGTATAGATAAAAAGAAAAGAATGTAACAAGTCAAAACAAAACGTTTTTCAAACCAAGGAAGAAACAGGAAACCTAATAGTTAAAGTGGAGGAAAATGTGGCCGTCTTGAAGCAGATTTTTGGCAGCCAAAAATTTGGATAAAAGTGCGTGAACGCACTAACTAAATGCATAAAGCCCTTGAACAGCACTCGGTGCCCACACTCTAGAAAAATACAGGGAAGTTGATTCTAAACCGTTTTATTGAAGTTTGTCAGCCTCATTAATAGTTTCTTCAAAATCTACAGTGCCCATTATGCGAACTAATATAGTTAGAGATCTTCAGACCCGACTGTCTGAATGCTTATTAAGAGATCTGAATGACCCGACAATTACCAAATGCTTATTTTAGGCATTTTCGATGAAGTTATTCTTCGTACGGACATTTTGAACGCCTATGGGTTTGTAGCGGATTTAAAAGAGAATATCATGAGCGTTGTCTCAGAGAAGGTAAAGTTCTTGTAGGGAAAGACAACAATTCGATTAATCAGGGAACGGTGGCCGATGAGGAATTCAACAGGTACGGAGGACAGGAACCCTTGTTGTTGGATGGGTTGTTGGATGGGGAAACAAGAAAAGAACAGAAGGATGAAGTACCATTTTGTATGACAAAAAACCAACATTGGTCGTTGCTGAGAAGTTTGTGATCGTCCCTGACTTGGAAACAGCCCCGTTGGTAACACCGCTAGATATGAGGGGACGGAGAGGAGTGGGACGTCCGAGGAAGCGCTGGAGTGACCAGCTCTAATCTTTGCCTATTTGAGACCGGAACAAACCGTCCTTGGTTTAATCCGTGAAGATGATGATGACGATGACTGTTAAATAGGTGTTACTGTATGTTAAATTAGCGTATTGGCCAATGGAAAGAATTATTCTATACGATCGTATATTGTTCTATTCTGTACGTTGATTTTCCATTGTTTATTGACGACGACATTGTGATTGTCGAAACAATACGGTAATTACTGTCTTTCACTACCTTCTTGTACTTAGGTTGCGCGACCTAATTTTTAAAGATATTTCTTCTTCTTCTTCTTCTTCTTCTTCTTCTTCTTCTTCTTCTTCTTCTTCTTCTTCTTCTTCTTCTTCTTCTTCAGGCTGTGGACCTTACAATCCGTAGCGCACTCCTTGGTCCGAACACCTTTTTTGGTCTTCCATTGTTCCGCCGTCCTTTCAGATTATAAACCAAAATTTGTTTTGATATCCTATTCTTATGCATCCTTTCAACATGGTCTGTCCAATCCTGTCTGTATTGTTTTATCTTTTTGTTTAGGTTGTATGTTCCAAGGATGTTCCTTATATTATCATTTCTTAGACGGTCCCTCAGTGATATTCCTAGTACTGATCGTAAACATCTCATTTCACCAGCCTGTATCAGGCTTTGTGTCTTTCCGTTCAGTGTCCAAGTCCCACTGCCATTAATGCCGTATGGCACTGCCACCACTTCAATTGTCCATTCAGTGTTCTTCTTATCGGTCTACACTTGTGCAACACATCGGTCTACACATTAAACTTCTCTATGATTTTCTCCACATCTATCTCACCAATATAAGACAAGTCATATCCAAGGAACCTGAATGAATGCATTTGCTGAATTAGTTGATTAATCAGTACTAGTTTACACCTTATAGGAAAGCAACCTTCAAAAGCCATGGACTTAGTCTTGATAACAAAATTTCCAGACCATACATCCTGATTACACTGGTCAACACATGTTTTGTCCCAGACAAAATTGTATGTGATTCTTATGTATTTTCATATGAGGAATCCAGTTTTGCTATCAAAATTTTGCTATCACGTATAGTTTTATAGATTTAAGAATAACGTTTCTTTTCAATTTTCTATGTTGGAAATTGTATTATTTTGCAATAAATATTACTACAGTATTGACTTGGAGCACGTATTGTTTACTTATTTGAGGAAATGAAAACAAAAGCTACATGTGACATATAGACTTCGGTTAACCATTTGATCAGTAATCACGTATATATACGTTTTTTCTCTGAGGGACCAAATTCAGTAATTTCAACTTTCGCTGCCTCAGTATTGCCGATATACGAAGTTATACATGCTGCACTCTGGTAGATTGTTTTTTAAAGGTTTGGTATTCGTTGATTCTTGCTGTGATGTAATATGTGTGGGTGTGGTGAACATTTGTGCAGCAGTGTGCTTGGAGGTTATGTTGTGCTTAGTTTACGAACATACAGAGACGTGCAAGTGTATTCTTGTATAAACAACTCGTATTGTTTATCTTATCTTAAACACTGTGTTATTGATCTGTATTAGTAGCTTTTATTTGTGTGAAAACTGAAAAATGCCGCGCAAGTGCCTAAACCATCCGGACACGTTTTGTTATGTGTGTGGTGAGTTGACTTTTAAACTTCAAAGGCGGAACTTTACCCCTTTAATAAAGTGCTATCAACTTTATTTTGGTTGCAAGGTAGGAGATCAGGACAAGAGTTGGGCCCCCCATATTTGTTGTGTTACTTGTTCAAGGCTTTTAACGGGGTGGGCAAACGGCTCTCGCAATATGCCATTTGCAGTTCCCATGGTGTGGAGAGAGCCAAAAGATCATTCTTCCAACTGTTATTTTTGTTTAACAAATACAACGGGAATAACAAGTAAGTCTAAACACACTTTGAAATATCCCAATATACCTTCAGCGATTCGAACTGTTCTACACAGTCATGATCTCCCAATACCAAATCACCCGGTATCAATCGATATAAATGAAAATCTAAGCTCTGAAGAGGATCAGAATGAAGACCACTCTGATCGACATGATCCAAGTTTCGAAGTTTCTAACGAGCCTCATTTATTGACACAAGGAGACCTAAATGATTTAGTGCGTGATTTACGTTTATCCAAAAATCAGGCAGAACTTTTGGGATTACGACTAAAAGGTTGGAACCTTCTTGATCGCGAAATCGTCAAGAGGATTTCAAGAACTTTTTTTCTCAAGAAGGGGTGTACTGTAATGACATGTGTAACGAGCGAGTTGCTCTCCCGTGTTATAATGCCACACGTTAGATTCGTCAATCTGTAACGAATGTGAAGACGTCCTCGTCTTTGTTTAAGCCCCGCGATGGAAGCCAATCTGTAACGAACGCGTTCTGATCGTCTCTGTAAAGACGTGTATATGGTTTTTTATTTATTAGTATGGTGTGTTCGTCTCACACCTGTCGTTACATTAATGGTTGTTGCTAACGAAGTCCGTAGCGTTGTCACAATTATCAGTACAACCTAGTGGAAACCTTACCCGTAATTTCATAGGGGTTTGTGAATCCCGGGTGGCGCCAAATTGTTTGTTAAAAACAATTAAATTAATGAATTAATATGTTAGTTTGGTGTTTTCAGCGATGACGGATGGAGCGTTCGAATCGGTTCCCGCCTTTATATTTTATTTATATGTAATATTTTATTTTATATGAAGTATATTTATATTTATTATCATCTCTTTTATCCCTGGTACTGGGGTGGCTAATTTGTGTTGTAACATAATGCCTCTCCTTCAAAATTGATCATTTTAATAACACACTAGTATAGTTTTTTATGAAATTATCAGTTATATATTATTTTTTCCTTTTCTCTCTTGTTTGTTTCTCCATTCTTTATTTCTCTTCTTACTCGATTCATTCCATTTTATTTGGATCTGTTTTTCTTTATTTCCATTAGTTTGTTTTCCCTTTTATACAATTTTTTCTCTAACTTTTTAGTAGCTGGTATCTTCCATTACTACTCATTTTTTCTGAGACCAGAGGAACATCATCTCTGCTCAGTTTATTTTGATTGCTGGACTTTTTCAACAGTCAATCTTAAATACCTTTTTTGTCAACTTGTGACTTAAGTTAATAATAATAATATATTTTGGGATTGTCCAACTTGTGGTTTGTTTTTAGATCACTTTGTCCTTTTACTCATTCTTCCTTCCGCTGTACCTTTGCTATTTACTGTCATCTACTCATACAGTTGATTGTTTTTTATTTATTTTTTGTTAATTTCATCATATCTAACCCTTCGTTGGTTTGTTTTTTGTTCTTCTTGTGATCATTTTAATTATCTTAGACATATTTATTCTTTTCTTGGTTGTTTAGCAATATTCTGCTTTAGCCATTTGTTGTATATTTGTTTTATACATAATTTCTTTTTCTTCCTTGTACCAGTTCAGATTTTTTTTTCTTTTGAATACTTTAAATTCATTATAATTTTAGGTATTTATTTTAGCAATTTTTGATTGATTTTATTTTTGTTTATTTTAATTTGTTTTAAACATTATACTTAATAATTTTTGTTAGTTTTTCTTACTTTATAGGAATTTTGGTAACTTATTTCTTTCTTGGTATTTTTGTTTAAACATTATTGTAAGTTTGTGGTTCTTACTGTTTTATAGGAATTTGTGTAACTTATTCCCTTATTATAATTTTTTATTTTATAATTCATATATCAATTTTGTTTGACTGTAAGTCGATCTTACTTGGTAGGAATTTTGGTAACTTATTCCTTTGTTTTTTATATTTTTATTCATTTATTTTATATTTTTATTCATTTATTTTATTTTTTTCCATTCCTCATATGTCATCTAAATAAAGTAGTAAGTTGCTCTTACAAACTTTTTGAATTTTGAAATTTGTTTATTTTATTTCTAGTGATTTATTTTTCTTCATAAAACTTTTTTATTGAAGCTTGATTGTAAACTCCTTTTATCTTTTTTGTGTTTATATTACTTATTTGGTAAGTATTGTTACCGTTATCTTTGGTGATGACATAGGGATATACATCGTACTATACACAGGCCCTTATTATTTTTACTTTTTTGGTAAGTTGATCTTCTCCTTTTCTTTCATTATTATTGCCTTCTCTTGTATATTACACTCTTTGTTGTCTTTCTTCTCTACTCCTTCAAATGTTAGATGTTTGAACATTTATTCTGGATAATTTTTTAAGTTTATTTATTATGGTTTAGTAGTTCTCATTTAAATCGTCTTGGTCGTTGAGTCATTTTTTGTCCCTTCTTGTTTTGGTGATCCTTATTGGTTTCATTTAATTTTAATACTTCTTTCTTTCCATTGGTTTGCTTGGTCGGTAATTCGAAAATTAGTCCCTTTTCTTGGTGTGTGGTATCTTTGCTTAGTTTACCCATGGTCCATCAGTTCCTCTGCACTTGTCGTTCGGATAACCTCGGTGCGTAGAACTATTTTCTTCCTTGTGATATAGGTTTCTTCGGTCTCGTACCACAATTCCTCTAATACCATATGTTCCGTAGTATTAATGTCTACCTCAAACATTTGATTACTTTGTTGATTAATCAGAGAAGTTAATTGTGCCTCGCTCATTAATGTTATTATTGCTTTTTTATTCAGTATTTCCATTTCTGGTAATTTCCATTTACCAAGAGAATTGTAAAAGTTGTTGTTAACCGGTTGTTTGTGAATCCCTTCTACAATTTCCTTCAGAGTCTTCCTACAATCTTTATACTTCATTAATTTGCTTTGGTAGGTAAGGGGCAAATTAAACACATCAATGAGTCCGTTCTTCATCATCTCCACTTCTTTTCTTGTTTTGATTAGTTTCTTTTTATATATCTTTCCCATTTCCTCTGTTTTCTTATTCTTCTTAATGATTCGATTCTTCTTTACTCTTCTACTGTTGGTTTTTATGTGCTTAATTTTCTTGGTGTCATTGTTATCTTTATTTTCAGAAAACAATACACTTGTTTCTTCTACAGTTTCCATCTCCTTACTATCTTCAGAAGTGGTGTCTAGTGTTTCATTCGATGGTTTGAAATGACTATCTAACGTTTCATTAAGTTGATCTACTGGGTAACTTGTTCATCCCCGTTTTTGTCTGTTTGACTTCTTCACGAAACTCTATTAGTATAAACCTTAATTCTTCTCTGTTCTTCTCACCATCTTCCTTCAACTGTCGTAGGAGTGTTTCATTACTATTTTCAATCTTCTTATTCACTATCTCCAGATCTTTCTTGATCTGTTTCTTCAGCTCTTCACTCTTCTTTTCCAACGTCTCCTGACTTCTCTTCAGGGCTTCATGGTTGCCCTCCATTTTATTATTTAGAAGTTCCATGTTCTCCTTGATTTGCTTCTTCAATTCTTCACTGTTTCGGTCCAGTTTTTCATTCAAGAATTCCCTTTCTTCCTTCCTTTGTTCCCGTATTTCTTCCTTCATTCCCTCTTGTAACGATTCTAATTTTTTATTCAATTTTTCCTTGTCTTCCTTTCTTTGTTCATTTGCTTCTTCCTTTATTTCCTCCTTGTTTCTGTTTAATTTTTCCACCATAATCCTCATCATTTCTTGGAAATTGGTGTCCATTATTTGGGCTGGTTTGACTGGTTGGACATCAACTACTACCTCTATTTCTGGTTCTGGTAGGTTTGGATTTTCCGGTTGGTCCTCCTGGGGATCCTGTTCGAATAATCCTCCAATCATTTTCTCAATTTCCTCCATTTCTTCTTGGTTTGTTCCTTTCTTAGTGTCGAATCTTGTAACCATATGATGTATTTTCATAATCGCCGCTAGTCGTCCTTTTCTAGCCTCACTACGTTGGTCGCCAATCTGTAACGAGAGTTTGAGTCGTCTCTGTAAAAACGTGTATATTGTTTTTTAAGTGTTAGTGTGGTGTGTTCGTCTCACACCTGTAGTTACTTTAATGGTTGTTGCTAACGAAGTCCGTAGCGTTGTCACAATTATCAGTACAACCTAGTGGAAACCTTAAAACCTTACCTGTAATTTCATAGGGGTTTGTGAATCCCGGGTGGCGCCAAATTGTTTGTTAAAAACAATTAAATTAATTAATTAATATGTTAGTTTGGTGTTTTCAGCGATGACGGCTGGAGCGTTCGAATCGGTTCCCGCCTTTATATTTTATTTATATTTAATATTTTATTTTATATGAAGTATATTTATATTTATTATCATCTTTTTTATCCCTGGTACTGGGGTGGCTTATTTGTGTTGTAACATGTGTTATCAGTGATGGATACTCTAGGACATTCTCATAACCCAGAGGAATGGCGTTTGTTTATTGATTCGTCTAAATCTAACCTAAAAGCTGTCCTCCTTTACAATGGAAACAAATTTCCATCAGTTCCACTAGCACATACTATTAATATAAAAGAAACTTATGAAAATATGAAGATTATTCTAGATAAGATAATGTATGAAAAATTCAATTGGAACATATGTGGAGACCTTAAGGTGATTGCTATGCTGCTAGGTTTACAGACTGGATACACTAAATTTTGCTGCTTTTTATGTGAGTGGGACAGCAGAGATCACAAAACTCATTTCAAAAAGAATGTAAGGCTTTCACGTAAATCTCTCACACCTGGTGAAAAAAGTGTTTTGAATGCTCATTTAGTTGATCCCAAAAGGGATCTTCAACCTCTTCATATCAAATTAGGTTTAATGAAAAATTTCGTGAAGGCAATTGACAGAAATGGAAGAGGTTTTATGTATTTGATGGAAATGTTCCTCAGAATTATTGATGCAAAAATTAAAGAAGGAATTTTTGTAGGACCACAAATAAGAGGACTAATAAAAGATGAAAATTTTGAAAGACGGTTGAATGACTTAGAAAAACGTGCATGGATTTCTTTCAAGAATGTAGTGACGCAATTTTTAGGCAACAACAAGTCTCACAACTACAGGGTTCTAGTTAATCAGCTGCTGAAAGCATATGAACATTTAGGCTGCAATATGTCTCTCAAGATCAACTTTCTTCACTCTCACTTGGATTTCTTTCCGGAAAACCTGGGAACCGTAAGCGATGAACACGGTAAACGCTTTCATCAAGACATTTCAAGCATGGAAAAAAGTTATCAAGGGAAGTGGAGCTCAAATATGTTAGCAGATTACTGCTGGACTCTCAAAAGGGATGTTCCTGATGCAAAGTACTCCAGGAAAGCTTCAACTAACACCTTTTAGGTACGTTGAACATTGATTAATTTCTTTACTGTAAATGTTATTAATGTAAAGTATTTACCTAGCTGTCACACGGAACCCTTACGTGATAGAGAAAAATGGTTGGCATTTTTGAATTCAGCGCAAACAATGCTATATAGATCAGTCAATAAAGTCTTTGGGACGAAAAAAAAGTTTTTTTTTGTAGACCAGTGTTATCTACTCCAATTCATAGATTCCCATCTGCATCATTGTCTACTATTATAACCTGACCTGATATTTTTTCGTAATTTTAAATATCGGCAGCAATCCACTAAGCAACTCTCAAAGTTCCCTTCACTGCTGCTATCATTGATTAACCACAGTGTGAGAAACAACGATATACAGCCTTTCTCGTTGCTGGTTACAGATTGACATAAATTCTGAATACTGCTTCCAGGTTCCTGAACCATCTGCTAAAGCATCACAGCGACATTCGTCTGCAGGACACCTTAACAGTGTTTAACGCTGTGCTCAGAAGACAGACGGGAATAGCCGTGGCGATTACGTATTTTGTCGACAATTATCATACACTTATGCACTAGTAAGTTTATTGAGTTTTCGTAGCCGCTTTGAATAAAATTCCAAAAGGTAAAAGTCGACTTAAGTTTAAAAATTAAGTTTTTGTTTGTTATATAATTTCAACTTAGTGTACTCACAATTGATGCGTATTACTTTGCAGCATTGGTAGGAAGATGGTGGACAGCATGCTTGGCGGAATAAGCGGAAACGTCATACAAGATGAACACTTACAGCTGGTATGTAGTATGGTTTGTATACCTACACGACATTACTGTAACTCAGATTGTTTTATGTAAAACAAGATATACTGTTTCCGTTCTTAGCTTAATCCTGATGTAAACCAACAGGCGTGGTACATCTGAAACGCTATTTGCTACTTGAATTAGAGGCGTGTCACTCTGACAGAAGGAGTACAGAGAGGGTACATATAATACTGATGCTGTATAAACACACGTAAATTGTAATAAATTGTATTAACCAAGTAAAATTTGTGTGACAGTGTCAGACCGACAGTGAAATATTTTATAACACTTTTTCTTATGAAAAGTGCTATTTTTTCATATAATATAAAAAAATAAAAATAATGTTATAATATATATATATATATAATTATAAATATTGTAATCGATCTTTCTTTAAAACAATTAGTATTGATTTTTTAAAAACAACAACAAATTAAATAAATACTGAGACTTCTTCAGCTCAAGGCTGTTAATACGTTACAATGTACGATAATATGGTGAATTAGGTTATGTTCACTTTGGTCATTCGTATTACCAATTTTCGTGAATCCTTTGAATATACATGATACAAGATACAGAGATGTGTTAATAAATAACAATGTTTACTTATTTGTTATGATTAAAAAGAACAAAATTTAAAAATTATTAACCTCAATACGATAGTCAATACTATCGTACTATCGTACGGTCGACTCATGCCTAGTGAAGCTAAGATTGTAAACACGTGCTTTTAACGTTGCACTATTAAAACAATATTACTGATTTATTAGTTATTATTATTATGAACTGGAAAGAGAAAAAATTGGAAAAACTCTTATTATTGATTCCACTTATAAAATCATTTATGACAGAAGTGATTCTCTGTGACAAACAAATACGTTTTGGTCATAGGTTAGTTTACCTAGATGAGAGTAAGTTGTAAGATAGAATATTTAATATCATATAAAAATCTTAATACTATATTTTACAAACACTTTATTTATTAGTAATAGGATGTAGAATTATCAGTAATGATAGTTCTCACATAATAAGTTATTATTTATCAAGACTGAATTCATAGTCAATTAAGCGACTATATTTACAAGTAATTGTGTGCGGTATTTAGTATTGATTCCGCTTTTATTTATTATTCTTTAAATATAAAAATATAACATCTTTTAATTAATTATCGTCATCAAGTTGGATGAGAACTTTATTCATTTCATTCTGATAATTATTCATCGTTATCGGTGATGCACTCAAGCGTGTTTACTTGACTAGTGCAGTCAAACAATAATTTCCGTTCAACTAACGAGAATTATTTCATTAATATTTTTTAAAATTGTTAAAGTATTATACTCCCTGTTTCCCTTCACATGACATGACCTTTATTATACACTGGTCATGTCTTTTGTTTCACTATACACTTATTACACTGTCACACGATAATAGGTGTTCAGTATAGGTTATATTTGACCACGTTACTGGGGGGACGCGCACATTTTAAAAATATGTCTTGACGACTGTCACACGCTCCTATCGCTTCGGGTGTTGGAAGACAATTAAATCATCTCGCTAAAGCGTCTCTTTTCGTCTGGTGAAATTGAGTCATTCTATTGGTTTAGAAAGCCATACTCTCTACCCCAAAGGTCTTGGTTAAACAAATATTTTAATTTTATAGCGTCTCTGCTTCGGGTTTGAGGCTATATATGACGTGTACATTGATATTCGAAAATGATCGAAAATCTTATAATGGCTATAAGTTTCTTATTATTAGTCAGATCGTCATTTGGATAGTGGCATTAAATTGCGGACACTTGCGTCTTTATTTTAAGTCCAAACAAGTAATAATTCCGTCCATGTAATAATTCACTTCACTTTCTTCAAAACTCATATAGTGGTTCTTAACACAAATAAGTCCTTTTCACTATATTTTGTTGTAATTACATCTTAATACTTATGACTAAACATTTTGAGTCCATTTCTCATTCATGCTAATACATAATATTGCTATATTTACAGTTTAAACAAAATTTACTAATGGCGTATAAGCGAACTATGTCCGATTGTTTATATTTACTTATATCACTATTATCCCTTATTCTACTACATATTTTTTGTACTAAAACATTATTAGGTATATCTATATACATTTGCTCATACTTTATTTTGGTAAAATGTTATTTTGTTTACATCTATAGTATGGTTTAAAATACATTATGCTCTCATCTCGCCATTTTGTCACTCTTATTTAGTTATTTTACTACACATTAGATATATTGTTAATAATTAAAATTGTGTACAATTGTTGTACATGGTTAGTTTAGTGGATTCACTAACTTTTTGTTATCTGAAATCTCTCTAAGTTATTGTATGGTGGTTATTTACACCTAGTCCTATGATCGCAGTTAGTTAGTTTATTAAATTTCAGTCATTAAATTATTAGTATTATACTTGTGAGGTGTTCTCATAGTAGTATTGAACATTCCTCTAACTACTGGTAACATTTCTTACATTCTCTTTACAAGTTTTGTCCATGTTTTTTGACTAACTCTCTTGTCACATTGGGGTTCTGTCTATTTGATTTATTGTTATTATATTTAATTTGACTCATTTGTTGTGTCCTTCAGTTCATATGGTATTCATTGTTTTGTATTTTTATTCTTATTTAGTCTCTATTTGAAACAATTATGGATAATTACTTTGTTTAATTAATGTATATGATTTTATGTTGTAGGTCCAATTCATGTGAGGTTATGTGTCATTTGTTTGACAACAATGTGCTTCATAGTTTTTTACAGTATTCATCTCAACTACTGTCATCTCATTATGGCATGTTACTACAATGGTTTATTATTATGTTTTACACATTTTGTACACATTTTACACTATCTGTTGAAACAATAATACTGGGTTTCTTAGTCTAATTATGTTACATATTTTGGTGGGTTGTATCTGGGCTTTGGTACATTGACTTGTTTATATTCAACAAATTAGTTTATTCACTACTATTTGTCTTGACATTCATCTACATTTTGTCCTGTGTTGCTATGACATTCAGGCACATTTCATATCAAGGATTATAAAGCTTTTATTATTGATCTCTATGAACAATTAATTCACTTTTCTGTATTATATATTTGGTGGTCTTATTGATTATATCTGTGGTTTTACAATCTTGGATTAAACTTGGTACACTAATTGTCTGTGCATTTCACTTGTTAATCGTTGATTCTTTCACTTACAAATGGTTATTCACTTCCCTCAGTTATAAACACTTCACTAATATTGTCTGTGCTGTTTACTTGGGGTAAATGTTATTATATCATTTGTTGTCACACTTATACTAAGTATTCACTGTCATTGTTTGTGATCACTTATTGATGCTCAACACCTGGGTTTTTTTTTTTTTTATTGATAGTCCAATAATCATTACACTTATTCTGGTCACTATATTGATTTTGATACTTTCCATATTTTGTGAATGTTGATGTCTTGTACTGGTCATACATAATCTTCATTCTTCGTGGTACATTTCTTCCTCTTCTTCTTCTTCTTCTTCTTCTGGTTAGTTGTTTGTCACTTTTGGTGCTTTTCTTGGTTACACATTATTTGTAATAATTCATGTTCACTGGATATAGTCATATTCTTCCACATTTTCATTCATTATTATGATAGTCATTGTCCTATATTTATTTCATTATTATAACAAATTAGTCTGTTTTTTCGCTATGGTGATTGTATTTGACGTGTCTCCTTCTTATGATGATAATCACTTTCGGCATATCCCCTCACTATTTTGATCTATTGGGCCTGTATGCTAACGTATTATATTGACTCATGGTATTTTCTCTTTCTTCTTTATACTCGATGATATTCTTATTACTCTTCTTTCTTCTTCGTTGGGTTGTTTCAATATTATTTATTCGTAGATACATATTTTGATTTTCATTCTCCTGTTCCTTCTTCCATGCTTGATGAAATATTTTCTTGTTATTCTTCTATTTGACGTATTAGACCTTTTTTTTATGTAACAGCTATTTTGGTACGTTACATATGCCTTCCTCTAAGAATTGATTAATTCTGAATTCGTATATTTATTTTTACTGAAGAATTCATCAATTGTTGTACATTTCCAAGTTGACTCTTATGCTTTTCTTATATCCCTTCATTTTCTTCTATTTGAATCATAATTATTTTTCTTTTCATGTAATTATCTCCCTTGTTTATTTAGTTCCCTAATTCACTAACATAATTTTAGCTGGGGCAGTTCAGAGTGGCTCACTTTGGCATACATCTCTGCTGGCCATACTAACATCAATAAATACAGAGGAACATCATCTCTGTCAATAATATAAATGATGGCTGGAATATTTCATCAGTCAATTCATCTCAAATCAATTCAAAATATCAAGTGGTCATTCTTTCGACAAATAATAAATATCCTTGGGATCATCTCACGCATCTGCGGTTCATACATTATTATATTCTCTTCTTCTTGATTCATCTTAACTAAATTCTTCACATTTTACTGGGATAGTTTGTTTACATTTCATCTCTGGTATATTCGCATGATCTTCTTCGTTAGTATATTATTTTTCATTCTTCTTTGTCATCAATTAATCTTTTCTCTTGGTATTACATTAAACGTCATTTCATAATCTTCTTCATCTTCATGATTCACGTCTTGGTGTTATATTTCATTTGGTATAGGCTCTCTTCTAGTGTCTTGCCTCGTGTTTGGGTATCATCTATTGTTTATATCAATAATATTTACTTGCTTCCATTTCTCCAACTTCTTATGTTGCTTTTTCTGCATATCATCTTGTATATTTTTTTCTAATTATTAGTAGTACAGGTAAGCTGGTAATAACTGGTTGACTTGGCTGTTGGAATTTATAATATTATATATATTTGCCATTGATGTTGGGTGTCCGTCTCGTATATAATCTTCTCTTTACACTGGTAGTACGGGTATGATGTTTAATTACTGTTGACTTGGCTCTTGGAAATAAGTTACATGCCATAGGTGTCGTGTGTCTTTCTCGTATATCTTCTTTTTTCTTTCTAATCGTTAGTAGTACGGGTAAGATGGTAAATTACTGTTGACTGGCTCTTGGAAATAGGTTACATGCCATAGGTGTCGTGTGTCTTTCTCGTATATAATCTTCTCTTTTATTAGTACGGGTTGATACAATTTTCTTCACATTTTACATTATTTCTTTGGATTACACTTTTATATTATAAAATTGAAATCTAGTCAACATTTATTCTTACATTTATATTTTCACTTCGTACTTAGTATCAACAATAAATAATCTCCATCGTAATATTCCATTCTTCTGCATTATTTAATTCTCAATATATCGTTTCATGGAAGTTTGGTTATAGTTGCCTTTTATTTTCTTTGTCATGGGGTCTTGTATTTCGTATGTGTTGCTCATATTATTCCTGGTAACAGTATATGGGCCTGTGTATAGCAGTAATAATTTTTTAGCAATTCCTTCTATAGCACTTGGGAGTTCTCGATTTTTTAAGAGCACTTTGTCTCCCACTTCGTATGTTATGATCTTAGGTTGTGATTTTTTATACTTGAGCCTGAGTTTGTCAGCTCGTTCGACTGCATTGTTAAAGAATTTTGTTTTGTTAAATTCAAATTCACTTTCTGGTGGAAAATTGATTATTTCTGTGATTTCTCGGGGTGGTCTTTGCTCAAACATAGCAGTATAGGGCGTTTCATCAGTTGACTGGTGACAAGCTAAGTTAATGAAATCTTCAGCGGGGGATAAATATTCTTCCCATCTTCGCTGTTGGGTGTGGCAGTATGTCCTTAAAATTCTGCCTACTTCTCTCAAAACTCTCTCGGGAGGGTTGCTGTTAGGGTGATATACTGATGTTTTAAATGTTTTCACACCTTGGTTTATTAAAGTATCTCGCCATTTTCGGCCTCGAAATTGCGTTCCGTGATCTGTGATTACTGACTGGGGTTTTCCTATCTCTGGGATATATTGTGATGTGATAATTTCTAAAATCTTGTTGGTCGTTGCCCTGTTTATGGCGTAGAGTTTAGTGAATTTTGTGTAGTGATCGAAGATTATCACTATGTATTTGTATTGGTGTCTGCCGCCACTGCGTGGAAATGGTCCACAAATATCCACAAACACCTTCTCTAATTTTCTTATAGATGTAATGGGTATCATCACCCCTTCTTTCCTCTCATTGCTGCATTTAACTGACTGACACAGATGACAATTTTGTATGTACTTTCTTACTCTACGGTTCATATCTTTAAAGTAGACATGCTCATTTAATGCTTTGACCACTTTTACGGCTCCCATATGTCCATATCTCACATGGTAGTTAATTGCAATTTCTTTTTCGATAGTCTTAGGTATTACAACTTTCCATTGATCACTAGATTGTTTGGTTTTAGTGAACAATATATTATCGTGGATACAGTAATATTGCATAACTCCTTCATCTTGTTCTCTCAACCTTCGTATTATCTGGCTAATTTTAGGATCGTTTTGCTGATTGATTTGTATATTAGTTAATATGTCTGCTAATTCGGATCTGCTTTTCAAAATATGGTAAACCTTGGCGATGGTCTCTTTTTCTCCCTCAAAGGTTTGGGCCTGTATGTTTACTCTGGACAACACGTCTGCAACTATGTTGTTTTTACCAGGGACGTATTCCCAATGTATGTTGTACTCTTGGAGCGTTAGTGTCCATCTCGTCAGTCTGCCATATTTTAGTCTGCAGTTTTTCAAGAAAGATATTGATTTGTGATCCGTGCGTACTGCGATTGGGTATCCCAAAATATATGTTCTGAATTTTTCGCAAGCGAACACTATACTAAGGAGTTCCTTTTCAGTAGTGTGATAGTTGCGCTCAAACTTGTTGAGTGTCCTGCTAGCAAAACTGATCACTTGATGGTTGCCTTCCTGGTCTTCTTGATACAATATTGATCCAAGGCTTACATCACTTGCATCGCAGTTCATGTAAAAATTCTTGTTAAAGTTTGGGTGATGCAACATTACAGTTTTAAGGAATTTTTTTTTTATCAATTCAAATGTTGTGTCTTGTTCAGGTCCCCATCTCCATTTATCTTTTGATGACAATTGTTGGGAAAACTTAGCTGTCAACTCTGAATAGTTATGTTGGAATTTTCTATAATAATTGCAAATACCAAGAAACGATTGCAACTGTTTCTTGTTCTTTGGTACTGGGAAACGCTGTATCGCCTCCATCTTTTCTTGTGCTGGGGTTATGCCAGTTTCAGACAAGTTAAAGCCCAGAAATTGCATTTCATTTGCTATGAGTTTGGATTTTTCCAGTTTTAGTGTTATATTATTTTCGTCTAATTTGTGTAATACTTGTGCCACCCTGTTGCAGTGTTCCTCCCAGTTATCGGAGGTAATTAGTAAATCATCCACATACACTGTAGTAAATTGTAGTGTATTCTGGCCTAAGATCTCGTGCATACATTTCACGAAGACTGCTACAGAATTTACCAGGCCGAAGGGTAACCTTTTAAAATGGTAGTTACGCCCTTCAAAAATAAAGGCCGTATACTTTCTGCTGTTGGGGTGTAACTCCACCTGCCAATACCCACACACTGTGTCCCATATACTGATGTACCGTATGCCACGGAACTTCTTTAGAATCTCGTCGATTTCTCCAGGCGACGTCGTGTCATTGATTATGGCTTTGTTGATCTCCCTGGCGTCTAAACAAATCCTTACTGCGCCATTTTTCTTTGGTACAGCTACAATCGGATTGGTGTACGGGGAGTTGCTTAGTTCAATAATGTCGTTTTCTATCAATCGCTGTATCTCTAGGCGAACTGCTTCTTTTAGTGAAAATGCGATAGGGTACGATTTTCTTTTGAATTCAGTCTGCTCTTTGAACTTTATCTCGCACTGAAAATTTTTCACTTTACCTGGCGTATCCGAAAATACATGCCTATAAGGCCTATCGGTTATAAATTTGAAATAGTTTTTCTATTTGTTCATCAGTTAATATATTGTCAACGCTATTCGTTTGGAATTTCCTAATCTCTGCTATTTTTTCCATCCATAATGTGTCTTCTTGGCTATGGCGAACCTCTCCGTTGATTGACATCTTCTCTCTCTGGTTATGGTCTTCCCGTATGTAGTATATTATGTGTTCAGGGGGTGCCTTCCTGTTTTCAATTAACTCTGCTGTCCATTCAAATTCACCTGATTTTAAAGATAACTTGGCTTTGTTCATATCGATGATGGCTGCATATTTCCTCAATATATCACAGCCGATTAACAAGGTAAAGGGTAGCCCACTCGCTACTAAGAAAATCATCGGCATTGTTTCACCGTTGCTTGACACTTCTAATTGCACCTGGTGTCGGATAGTTTTGTTCTGCCGACCCGTTGCTCCAATCAGGATAATATTATTTATCGGCAACGTCGGTATAATTGTTTTATTCCCTAGCTGTATTCGATGTAACTCCATTCTATCTATTAATGATACATTTGCCCCTGTATCTATCATGGCCGTTGCTTTGATTCCGTTGACATTGACTGATATGTAGGCTATTTCGTTGTTGACGGTGTCGTTGACGCTATTTTCTTTCTCTTCCATGAGATCTTGTCGAATATTTTTCTGGTAGTTATTTTGGCGAATTTCAATTGATTCCACGGTATTTCCCAATACGTTAGACCCAATAGACCGGTTCAGTCGTGTTTTTCACTGCCGGTGCCCATTTAAAGGCAGGTCACCATTATCTGGGTGCCTGTCCGATGAAGTTGATGCATTTGGTTCTTGGGACCCTGGCCCATTCCCGTTATGATAGACTTCTGTATTTCTTGTTACTTGCCAATTATCTTCACTACTGCGACTCCTGTTAGAGCGATAACCCGATTCTTGGTCATCTCCCTCGCTGTTACTTCGACTATTATTATTGTGGAAACTCCAGCGACCCTGGTAGTATGGTCTTCTACTTCCACCTCTACTGGCATTAGTGTAGTGTACTCTTCTGAATTGGTTATTACCGTTATTCCCATTATTTTGTCTATATTGATTATTATTGGACTGGTTATTATGCGGCCGGTAATAATTATTATTTTGCCGATAATTGTTATTTCCTTGGTAACCATTCGGCCTAGGGTTGTTTAGATTTCCCCGGTCGGTATGGTTGTTGTTATCACCACTGTTATTCTGTCTAGGACTCTGGTGACTAGTGAACCGTGTAGGGTTATTAAAATTCCCTCTATTGTTATTTCTATCAGTATTGTTAGGATTATTGTTACCTGGTCCACTCCGGTCATATGGCTGTCCTGGTCCCTGACGGTTTCTTTGGTAATACCGCTCCCTCTCATGGTTTTCTAGGAGTGCGGACATCACTTGTATCGTCTTTATTTGAGCATTGAGTCTTCCCTGGGACACCCCTTGGTTAAAGTGGTAGCCCAGTTTCGTCACCAGGCACTCCTCCGGTATGGCTGGCTCCAAATTCCTTGCTAAAGAGATTTTTCCTAGGAAGTATGTCGTCATTGACTGTCTGCCGTTGGGATCGTATCTGCCATTATTGATGTCATCTCTTAGGATGTTCTGGGTGGACTTTGACCAATATTTTAATTTAAATGCCACCTTGAACGCTGCATAACTATCTACCTCATGTCTGGTTGCTGTCCACCAATTGTCGAACACATTTCGGAAGTACTCGTCTAACATTCCTTTGATTACTGACCATCGGTTCTCTTTATTTCGGTTAAGTACCTCGTCCACTCTCTCCAGAAATTCGAGTGGATTTTTAGTATATGCTCGGAAATCTATTGTGACGATTTAAATTGTACAAATAATCAAGAAAATAAAAATTTTAAAAAATTAAGGTTGCGAGTTCTTAAGCCATTTAAATCTCACTGTATTAATATAAAATACCTGTATGTACTCAGTATGAGAGGAAGCAGTAATTAATTAGTTATAAGATGCTCTAATAAAAAGATAAATTGTAAAGAGTTATTAATATCGTATTTAACCCTTTGCTTGTAAGCAGGCGCTGTCCTGTTGATTCCAGACTCGACATGCTTTCAGAGTGTTGTGTGAGTTAGATTAAGAATAAAAAAAAACTAATGTTAATAATAAAAAAATCTGAAGGCATAAATAGTCGCTAAAACAACTGATTTAAATTATGTATATTTGTTTAGGGATAGTTTGTATAAATAAAAAATGTTAACTTAAATATAGTTAGGAACTATATTCTCGCGCGGAAATTGTCCCACTAACTTTTGCCCAGTACCAGGCGAAGGGAGCGGAATCTCTCTCTTGCAATGGTGACTTCGCACAGTACAGACGTAGGGGCTGTGCGCCTAAAATATGTTAACTACATTTTGTCTCACCTTAAGATGGTGTACCAGATGTCGCTGTTTAAAGCATCTGGATGTGTTAATTAATATAGTCATGTAAATAGACAAGAAATTTAAAGTAAAGTAAAAAATCGAAACGTAAAAAAAGGAGTGTAACGCAAGATGACTTAGTGCTTCAACAAATAACAACAATTCCAAAGTCATACCCGGAGATGTGAACTATCAGAAGCCACAAACTCTACTGCACGTGACAGAATATGCAGATCAGGACATCAGAGAATCTACAAGATCATCGTAGATATCTATATCACATATTGTTCAACCTGCGAACTTTTGGAGCCCTTTACAGAGGAAGGCCAGACCGAGATGACGACGTAGCTGTTCCTGTTTCCCAAGGCGGATACCCCAGGACGAGTCTTCTGCATACCAATTAAAAGGTGACTCGATAGCCTGTCTATCGAGGGTTACTAATATTTGTCACACAACACTTCTTGAAAGAGACTTTTCAGAAACTATTAACTTTGTAAAGACAAATAAATTAAATCTAAGAATTTCATGTAACTATTCTAACTTCATACGTTGTAACAGTTTATATGCTAATGTAGAGTAATATAATTCAAGCAGTAATACCATTCTTCCAATGGTTGAATAAAAGAAAGTCTTGCAAGCTAATATCAAGAAATGAGTATAATTAAAAGTCTTAATTACAGAAGTACAGAAAGTTGACCCGGATCCGAGGTATAGCTATATAAAATCAAGTTTGATCTCAAAGTTTAAAGAAACCTTTCAAATAACTTAATAATTGAATTAGTAATGTCATGGGATCTGTCAGTATATGTTTTTAAATGTTAAATAAAAGAGAAGTCTTCTTGTTACACACATATGAGGAGTGCTTAAATCAATTGTATACCTTGCCATTGTTTCCTTACACAGTTAGTAAGTAATTTGTTATATTAATTATTTGTGATCAATTCTGTTACAACGTAGGCAGCCCATCTAATTAACGGAGTTTAATTACGAGGGGTTCCCTGGATTTGTAACGCGGAAAAAAGACGTTACACTATGTGTTCCCGTCCATCCAGGTGTGGTAACCCTGCTAGTACATTCGGATATGCTTTCAGACGGTTCATTTCGTCCCTGATGTTGCTGAACTCTCGCTGTTGTCGCTCATTTAATTGTTCTCGGTTATTTACTTGATGCTTGACCGCGTTCACTGTCGTTGTGATCTCTCACACCTCACCCCTAGTGTGGTGTGTGCGACTATCATTTCTGTTTGTCTGCGTTCTATTACCTCGATTTGTTTTTTGCGGGTTTCTTCAAGACTGTCGATACGATTGTTGAGATCTGTTTCAGTTAGCACGATTTTCTGTTTGTTAATCTCACCTTCTCGCCGTATTTCAGACATTTCTTCCTGGATTTCTGTTGCCATCACTGCAATCCTCTCCTCCGTCGCTTCTAGGTTTTCTTCAAACTTCTTATCAATTGTTTCTATGGTATTTCTTGCGATCCCTTCAGTTCTGCAGCTGTTGTCGGCCATTTGTTGCCATATCTTCTCGCTATCATTCTTCATTGATTCAATTTCCTTATTGATTTTCTCGTTCATTTCATCTATCTTCTTGTTTGTTTCGTCGATCTTGATTCCCAATTCTGCAGATAGATTTTCTTTAATTATTTCCATATTTTTCTCCAATAGCTCTTCCGTCTTCTTCTGACCGTCTTCTATTTTCTTGTTTAACGATTCTATGTTCTTCTGGCTGTCTTTCTGGCCTTCCTCTATTTTCTTTTATAGCGATCGGCTGTCTTCCTTCAATGATTCTATACTCTGGTTTGTGGATCGGTGATTTTCATTCATTGATTCCATCATCTTCTTATTGGTTTCTTCCATTACTGCTCTCATAATTTCCATGAGGTCTATGCCTGCTGGTAACATCGGTTTTTCAGGTCTGCTCACTTCCGGTTGGGTTTCCTGTTGTGTGATTTCCGGTTCACCTTCTGGTTGCTGAACCTCCCCGCCGGTTCATGTTGTCTGTCTTCTATCGCCAGTAACATTTCTTCTACGTCCTCTGCCGACGTCGCTTCCTTCTCCTCCATTCTAGCCTCTTTTTCGGCTTCTGCCGCCCGCTTCTTCGACGATGACCTTCGATACATCTTTATATCTATGTAATTTAACTGCCGCCGAATTAGGTTTAAAAATTGTTTATTTGTTTAATTATTTTATTAGGTATCGTCGTCCTAATTCGCGCTCAGACGTTGTAATCGATCTTTCTTTAAAACAATTAATATTGATTTTTTTTAAAAACAACAACAAATTAAATAAATACCGAGACTTCTTCAGCTCAAGGCTGGTAATACTGTTACAATGTACGAAATATGGTGAATTAGGATATGTTCACTTTGGTCATTCGTATTACCAATTTTCGTGAATCCTTTGAATATACATGATACAAGATACAGAGATGTGTTAATAAATAACAATGTTTACTTATTTGTTATGATTAAAAAGAACAAAATTTAAAAATTATTAACCTCAATACGATAGTCAATACTATCGTACTATCGTACGGTCGACTCATGCCTAGTGAAGCTAAGATTGTAAACACGTGCTTTTAACGTTGCACTATTAAAACAATATTACTGATTTATTAGTTATTATTATTATGAACTGGAAAGAGAAAAAATTGGAAAAACTCTTATTATTGATTCCACTTATAAAATCATTTATGACAGAAGTGATTCTCTGTGACAAACAAATACGTTTTGGTCATAGGTTAGTTTACCTAGATGAGAGTAAGTTGTAAGATAGAATATTTAATATCATATAAAAATCTTAATACTATATTTTACAAACACTTTATTTACTAGTAATAGGATGTAGAATTATCAGTAATGATAGTTCTCACATAATAAGTTATTATTTATCAAGACTGAATTCATAGTCAATTAAGCGACTATATTTACAAGTAATTGTGTGCGGTATTTAGTATTGATTCCGCTTTTGTTTATTATTCTTTAAATATAAAAATATAACATCTTTTAATTAATTATCGTCATCAAGTTGGATGAGAACTTTATTCATTTCATTCTGATAATTATTCATCGTTATCGGTGATGCACTCAAGCGTGTTTACTTGACTAGTGCAGTCAAACAATAATTTCCGTTCAACTAACGAGAATTATTTCATTAATATTTTTTAAAATTGTTAAAGTATTATACTCCCTGTTTCCCTTCACATGACATGACCTTTATTATACACTGGTCATGTCTTTTGTTTCACTATACACTTATTACACTGTCACACGATAATAGGTGTTCAGTATAGGTTATATTTGACCACGTTACTGGGGGGACGCGCACATTTTAAAAATATGTCTTGACGACTGTCACACGCTCCTATCGCTTCGGGTGTTGGAAGACAATTAAATCATCTCGCTAAAGCGTCTCTTTTCGTCTGGTGAAATTGAGTCATTCTATTGGTTTAGAAAGCCATACTCTCTACCCCAAAGGTCTTGGTTAAACAAATATTTTAATTTTATAGCGTCTCTGCTTCGGGTTTGAGGCTATATATGACGTGTACATTGATATTCGAAAATGATCGAAAATCTTATAATGGCTATAAGTTTCTTATTATTAGTCAGATCGTCATTTGGATAGTGGCATTAAATTGCGGACACTTGCGTCTTCATTTTAAGTCCAAACAAGTAATAATTCCGTCCATGTAATAATTCACTTCACTTTCTTCAAAACTCATATAGTGGTTCTTAACACAAATAAGTCCTTTTCACTATATTTTGTTGTAATTACATCTTAATACTTATGACTAAACATTTTGAGTCCATTTCTCATTCATGCTAATACATAATATTGCTGTATTTACAGTTTAAACAAAATTTACTAATGGCGTATAAGCGATCTATGTCCGAATGTTTATATTTACTTATATCACTATTATCCCTTATTCTACTACATATTTTTTGTACTAAAACATTATTAGGTATATCTATATACATTTGCTCATACTTTATTTTGGTAAAATGTTATTTTGTTTACATCTATAGTATGGTTTAAAATACATTATGCTCTCATCTCGCCATTTTGTCACTCTTATTTAGTTATTTTACTACACATTAGATATATTGTTAATAATTAAAATTGTGTACAATTGTTGTACATGGTTAGTTTAGTGGATTCACTAACTTTTTGTTATCTGAAATCTCTCTAAGTTATTGTATGGTGGTTATTTACACCTAGTCCTATGATCGCAGTTAGTTAGTTTATTAAATTTCAGTCATTAAATTATTAGTATTATACTTGTGAGGTGTTCTCATAGTAGTATTGAACATTCCTCTAACTACTGGTAACATTTCTTACATTCTCTTTACAAGTTTTGTCCATGTTTTTTGACTAACTCTCTTGTCACATTGGGGTTCTGTCTATTTGGTTTATTGTTATTATATTTAATTTGACTCATTTGTTGTGTCCTTCAGTTCATATGGTATTCATTGTTTTGTATTTTTATTCTTATTTAGTCTCTATTTGAAACAATTATGGATAATTACTTTGTTTAATTAATGTATATGATTTTATGTTGTAGGTCCAATTCATGTGAGGTTATGTGTCATTTGTTTGACAACAATGTGCTTCATAGTTTTTTACAGTATTCATCTCAACTACTGTCATCTCATTATGGCATGTTACTACAATGGTTTATTATTATGTTTTACACATTTTGTACACATTTTACACTATCTGTTGAAACAATAATACTGGGTTTCTTAGTCTAATTATGTTACATATTTTGGTGGGTTGTATCTGGGCTTTGGTACATTGACTTGTTTATATTCAACAAATTAGTTTATTCACTACTATTTGTCTTGACATTCATCTACATTTTGTCCTGTGTTGCTATGACATTCAGGCACATTTCATATCAAGGATTATAAAGCTTTTATTATTGATCTCTATGAACAATTAATTCACTTTTCTGTATTATATATTTGGTGGTCTTATTGATTATATCTGTGGTTTTACAATCTTGGATTAAACTTGGTACACTAATTGTCTGTGCATTTCACTTGTTAATCGTTGATTCTTTCACTTACAAATGGTTATTCACTTCCCTCAGTTATAAACACTTC